>JAVKPL010013658.1:0-76562 GCA_032173675.1 Gastrolobium villosum | reverse complement strand
TATAAATAATTATTGTAAATCAATCCGGAGTAAAAGCGGGGATCATTTGGTGAATGAACCCTGGCTACAATGCTTTTCTCATATTCTTTACAAAACAATTTTCATTTTTTATTGTTTTATTTCTCAAAACAAAAATACAAAAATAAGTCTTTTATTTTCAGATTTGAATTTCCATCAATTTGACAATATTTGTCACAACCCTATTTGAATTTTTCCATTCTTTGAGAAAAAGTTTAATTGATATTAGATCCCAATCCCTGTGGAGACGAACTTTTCTTATCACTTTATTACTTGTGCGATCGGTATACTTGCCGGAGAGCATCAAGTTTTTGGCGCCGTTGCCGGGGATTGGTTTATCTTATATCATATAATCTTGATTTTAAAGCTTGGATTTGTGAATATTTTTATTTTTGTTTTTTTTTTATTATTATTATTTTTTTATTATTATTATTATTATTTTTTTATTTTTTATTTTTTATTTTTTTATTTTTTTATTTTTTTATTGTTTGATTTTTTTTATTCTTGTTAAAAAGTGCTACTGATCTCTTTTCTGAGTTGTATGCGAGTTAAAATTGCAGAATTTCCATTTGATTCTGAGATCACAAGGACTGAAAAGAGAAACAGGAAACTCTGCCTGAAGAATCACAAATCATGGCCTCAAACAATGTTGCAGACAATCCATTCATGGATACTATTCTGACTCCATCTTTTAATATGCCTAACTCAAGCATTGTTCAACCTGATATTGGTAACAATAATTGGCAGCTTAAGTCTTCCAATATTCAATTGGTGGAGAGAGCTCAGTTTGGTGGAGAGGCTGATGAGGACCCTCACAGGTTCATTGACAGATTTCTGATGATTTGTGACTCCACTAAACACCCCCAGGTGTCCAATGATGCAGTCAGGCTAAGACTGTTTCCCTTTGCTCTTAAAGGGAAGGCTTTGAATTGGTTGGAAAGGCAACCAGCAAGAAGTATTCCATCATGGGAGAGTCTCTCAAATAAATTCTTTGCTGAGTTCTTTTCCATGGAGAGGTTTAACCAGATGGTGAATGATATCACCAATTTCACCCAGGCTGAGGGTGAAACTATGTGTGCAGCCTGGAACCGCTTCAAGGATCTAATGAGGAGATGCCCTCATTACCCCATTACCAATGGTGATCAGGTCCGAATTTTTTTCAATGGGTGTAAACCTGAAGTTCGGATGGTGCTGAATGGTGCAGCAGGTGGTAGCATCAAATCCTTGAGAGCAAATGAGACTCTTGAGTTAATAGAAAGAATGGCTGCCAATGAAAATGAATGTTTGACAGCCAAGCCTAAGAGAGGGATTCTACACCTGGATAACAATGATGCGGTTCTGGCTGAAAATAAATTGTTAGCACAACAGCTAGCAAATTTGACCTCAAGGCTGGACAAGATGCAACTTTCCACTATGCAAGTTGCATCTGTGGTTTGTGAATACTGCAAGGGTGAGCATGAATCCAATGAATGCTCATCTTTGTTATCTTCTGATTCTCCTCAACAAGTGCAAGTGAATGGAGTATGGTACGAGCAAAGATCTCCACCAAGAAACATTCCTAGGAATCATAATTTCCCTTCTGCAAATAACAATTTTCAGAGGAGAACTCAAGGCACAGGACTGGATTACAATTCTAACAACTACTTGCAGCCTCCACCAGTCCAAGCTAAGGAGCCTTCTGATTTGGAAAGGTTAGTTGGACAAATGGCCCAACACTCCAATGCCTTCATGGAAGAGACTAGGGCCACCACTAAAAACATGAATGCTTCTATCAGGAATTTAGAGCTTCAAGTTGGCCAGCTGGCTAAGCAAGTTGCTGATAAAAATCCAGGCACTTCCTCTAGTAACACATTTAAAAATTCCAAGGAGGATTGTATGTTTATCACAACTAGAAGTGGTAAGGTGGTAGGAGCTCCAGAAAAGCTTAAGGTGGTGGAGGAGCCAGAAAAAGAAGAGGAGATTCCTTCTGATGTACAAACACCTATTCGAAAAGGTGAAGAAAAAGAGCCTCCTATTGTTGCTGAAAAGAAGAAGTTTGAGCTGAGTCCTGAATATGTGCGAGCCATGGCACCTTATCCTGGCAGATTCAATAAGGATGCTCAAAAGCAACAATATGGCAAATTTCTTGATATTTTCAAGAAATTACATATAAATATTCCTTTTGCTGAAGCCTTGGCTGGCATGCCCAATTATGCCAAGTTTATGAAGGACCTCTTGTCAAGGAAGCACAAGTTGCAGGAATGTCAAACGGTGACACTCACTGAAGAGTGTAGTGCTATAATTACAAAGAAGTTCCCGCCTAAGCGTCATGATCCAGGGAGCTTCAATATTCCTATTGAAATTGGGAACACCAAATTTGGTAGAGCCTTGTGTGATCTTGGGGCAAGTATAAATTTAATGCCCTTGTCTGTTTGTAAATCTTTGGGGATAACTGATTTGAAACCCACTTTGGCATCTCTTCAACTTGCTGATAAGTCTGTAAGAAAGCCTAGTGGAATAATAGAAGATGTTCTTGTGAAGGTAGACAAGTTCATCTTCCCTGCTGATTTTGTAGTGTTGGATATGGAAGGAGGAGCTGAAATGCCACTTTTGCTGGGTAGACCTTTCTTAGCTACATCTCGTGCACTAATTGATGTGGAAAGCGGGAAGCTAGAGCTAAGAATGAATGATGAGACTGTTACTATTCATGTCTTTGATTCTTTAAAACAGTCTTCTCACAAAGACGATTGTTTTAGTCTTGAAGTATTTAAGGAAGAAAAAGATGTAGCAGTTGAGCTTCCTCAAAATCTCAAAAATGAGGCCAAAGAAGATGGAACCCAAAAAGTGGAAGTAAAATATCTTCCTAAAAATTTAATTGATGATGTCAAAGAGGTGAGAACGTTTCAAGAGAGGCGTACTCCTACAAAGAAGAAGGTAAGAAGAAAGGAAGTAGTGAACTTCTTTGATACAAGTTGGAAGAGACACCGAGAGCTGAAGTTTGACAAGAGACACCGAGACTCTATCTCTCGGAAAAATCAAAGCTTCAAAGAGTTCTTAACATGGATTCATGGTTTGGATCAAATCTGGGAATGGTGGTCCCATACACCAAGGCAACCAGTACCACCAGACCCTTCATTTGCTGAGTCATCCCACACTGCTGAGGGGGATGACATGGAGGGCTGATCTTATCTCCTTGTTGATGGAGATCTTGTATATTAGTTTATTTTTTTGTTTCGTATTTTTAAGTTATTTTGTGTTGGTATATTTTTCTCTGATGTTTTAATGTGTGCATTATAGTTTCTTCTATATGCCACTTTTTGTTCTATTGTGCAGGATTTTCTTCCTTCTTGGGGTTTAATTATTGCTGAGGACAGCAATGCTCTAAATCTGGGAATGGTTGGCTTGCACCTTAGAACTGCAATTCTTCTATCAGGGGAGATATTCTAACTCTTTTAATTTTCTTAGTTATTTTGTGTGCTATATAAAAAAAAAGTGTGTTATCCCAGGTTTAAATGTGCTTATCTTGTTAATGTACATGATTGAATTTTAGGAAATATATTGTATGACTTTCTAGCATAACATTGCATAGGCATAATTGGATTGCATGATTGCTCGTTTATCTGAGTTAAGATTGTGAATTCTGATAATGTCTGAAGTCAATTTTCTTGAATCTGCATTAATACCATAGCTGTGAGGTTTTGAGCCTAAACGCTGAAACTTTTGTTGAGAGGCCTCACTGTTGTAATACTCTAGAACTTGATTTGTTTCTCTGTGTTGCATGCATTGATTGATATGATAAAGGCATTTTGTTCTTATTTGCTATTGGCCAAAATAACCCACCTGTATGAGATTTTCCCTTGCTAGCCCTTTGAGCCTGAACTTAATTCTTGATAAATGACATGTGGCTTGATTGATGACTTAGCTTATATCCATTTTTCGTGACTTACCTTGATTGAGATTGAATCATTGAATGTGTTGAAAATAAAATAAAGAAATTGAGGTAAGCTCCACAATGGTCAAGTAATTAAGGGATGAAAAAAAAAAAGAAGTCATCTATGCCCTTAAAAAAAAAAGAAAAAAAGAGAGAGAGAGAGAGAGAAAGGGCAAAATGAAAAAGGGTAAAGTGAAAAGCAAGAAAAAGGAAAAAAAAATAAAAGGTGGTTGGAAGGAATTAATTCCCGAAATTCTGTGGGAATGTTAGTGGAGCAAAACAACTGATTGAATATGTTAAAAGTGAAATAATATCAGTTTTCAATCTCTTGGTTGTTTGAGCTACTATCCAAATTTTTCTACCTATTACCCCGGCCAAGTTACAACCTGTGAAGTCCTTTTGATCAATTGATGCATGTGTTTGATTCTTCAATTTTAAGAATTTTTGAGAATATAATCAAGCATATGGTAGTGTTATAGCTTTGAGTAATTGAGTGTTCATGATACCCTTAAACACTGAGTGTTGAGTGAACATTATTTATCTGTGTGAGGGGTAATCAATGTAGACTTGTATATTTAAGAAGCTGATGGCATTATTGGAAATTCATGATATTGAGTCAGGCATGCATGGCATACTATATCTGATATTGTCTATGATTGTCATGTTGGATTAAATGAATATTTCCTGGATTAAGTTTTTACATTGCTGGGGACAGCAACGTTTAAATCTGGGAATGGTTTGATGTGCCTCTGACAAGTGTGATTTTTCCGTGATAAAATTGACAGGAATTGAGTCATAAGAGAGTAATTTAAATACATATTTGCTAATTATATTGATTCTTTGAATGTCAATAATACTCACCTTTTAATTGTATTTTTACAGGAAAAATAAGTGAAGAATTATAAAAAGCCTGTTAATGCAATTCTACACGGGTGCAGCACACTACAAGTCCCAGAAGCATGGCGCGGACCGGCACTAAATTGGCGCAAACCCGCGCCAGTTTACGAACTTTGCAGCGAAGGCACCAAAGTGGCGCCACCTAGCGCCATAACACAGAACCTTGGCGCAACCTAGCGCCCACACATGAAGAAAATGGCACAAGCTAGCGCCACAACAAGCCAAAAGTGCAAAAAAATCCCACGCCAACTAGCGCCCAAATTTGCAAAGAATGGCGCTAGCTAGCGCCAAATTTACAAGGAGAGTGGCGCTAGCTAGCGCCCCATACAAGGGGAAAAGGCGCGGCGCAACCTTGCGCCAATCCGGCGCCAACCGGCGCCGGTTTGCGGGACGGATCTCTGTGTTTTCTGAGGGGCACTTTTGGAAAGAAAATAAAACATTATAAAAGCACCTCTTATGCAACTAGGTCAAGGGACATACACAGATAGATTCTGAAAATTCTGAGATTCAGAGAGACACAGAAGAGGCAGATCTGGAGAGGCAGGGAGGAGAGACTGGAGGCGTTCTTCGTTCTTCATCTCTTTTCTAGTATTTCTTTATCTTCTATTTAATTTTATGTTGAATTTTATATCAGCGATCAGTATGTTGATCGGCTAGATCATTTTTATTGTAGTCAGGGTCACGATCCATATGTGAACCCTTGATACGAAGGATTGATTTGTGGTTTTTGGTTTATATGATTATCTTTATTTTTACTCTGTGTGAATTTTATATTCCCTTTGTTAGAGTTGATCGATCTAATAGTTGGTAATATTCTGAGGATCAAAATCCTAGATAGGAATATTGGGGTTTTGATCTCGAAAGGGAGTAAGATAACAATCTGTATGCGTGCTAGGAATAGACGTGTATACGATTGCAGATGCTTAAATTATCACGCCCATTGCTTGATCCTATGAGAAACATTGCAAGGAATTGGGGTTTCTCATGGGATTAAAGGGTTAACCTTGCAAGGAATTGAGGGTTAACTATTGAATCTTTTAGATGATAATTTATCTGAGTAATTATATAAATAATTATTGTAAATCAATCCGGAGTAAAAAGCGGGGATCATTTGGTGAATGAACCCTGGCTACAATGCTTTTCTCATATTCTTTACAAAACAATTTTCATTTTTTATTGTTTTATTTCTCAAAACAAAAATACAAAAATAAGTCTTTTATTTTCAGATTTGAATTTCCATCAATTTGACAATATTTGTCACAACCCTATTTGAATTTTTCCATTCTTTGAGAAAAAGTTTAATTGATATTAGATCCCAATCCCTGTGGAGACGAACTTTTCTTATCACTTTATTACTTGTGCGATCGGTATACTTGCCGGAGAGCATCAGAATACAAATATGAAAGATAAGGTGCACTACTCAACTGAACAGATTAGCTAACAACAATATATACAAGGCATAGAATATGATTAAATTTTAAATTAAAAAAAGAAGATACTACAGAAACTTAAGAGTGCCTTTGGATTTTTTTATTGTTTTCACCATTTCCTGTACAAATCTTTGTAAAAAGAAAATCGAAATAAAACATTTCCTTCCGTCAAGCAGGTCCTAAGGTGATGTTTGATTTATTTTCTGCTTCTAATTTTGATTGATATGTCTTAATAATTATAAAAATGCCACCTTGTTTTAATGCAGTTTCCTAATTTCAAAATTTACTTCACAATTTTGAAAACAAGGTGGCATTTTTGTAATTATAAATGAAATTATATAAACTGAAAATGAAAACAGAGAATAAACCAAACACCCGCTGATTTTATTGATTATTTTCTGCCTTCATCTAATTTGAAGTTTCTATTCAAATTTCTTCATAATTTGATTAATTTTACCTGATGTTTTATTCATTGACTTGGTCTACCCTCCGCTACTTATATTATTCCTCTTTTGACTCAGTAAAATATCTTTTTTCGTCAACAAAAAAGGGGGAAGAAAAAATACAAACTTTTCAAGAATTAACACAACAGAGATAAACTATCAAGATTTGCAAGTACTTACATTTACAAGGAACAAAAACAAATCATCTGGATATACCAAGCCAACTGTCAGAAAGCAATGCTGCACCTCATTATACATCTGTTATACATAATTGAATAATTTAAACATTGAACTCTTTTTTCTCTGGATAAAAGAAAATCAATGGAAGAAAGACTACCAGTACAAGTCAAAGACAACATCCAATGATATTCGCAAAAACAAAAAGAACTAATGAGAGAATTATCAGCTCAAAACGCTCTCCAAATCCTTTGATACTCATCTCTCCAAAAATCCACGTTATCTAACCTGGATAAGGCTCCTCTAAAGAGAGCAATTAAGGATGTATCGACTATCCACCCTTAATGTAATTTAAAAGGTATCGTGATCTTAACCCACTAGAATTTAAGGGTGAGATAAACTCACCCTAGAGGAACTTTCATTGAAAAAGGCAGCATAAAAAAAAGTAAACTAATCATCATGCCTCCAACTGGAACTGAACTCCAAGCAACTAACGTCACCAATAATGACTAAATCTCAGGAAGAATACAAACCCATAGACACTAAAAAGACATAAACCTCAAAATTCAAGGAATTAAAAAATGAAGATCCAAAAAAAAAGGAATAAAGCAGGAACTTCGCAGTAACAAGTGCTACAGAAGATATTATACTCATAATCAACAAACGAAATGGATAGTATTACCTTCAGTCCCACAGAGAAATCTGATTGATCTTTGCAGTCATTATTGATAGAAACCACAGATAGAAGTGTCGATAAAATAAGAATCAAATCCTACAAACCACCAATGAGTTTATTTGAATTTATCAAGTGATTAATTCCAGCAAGATATAGATAAAGCAGAGAAATGTAAAATCTAGACTAGCACCATTTATATAGCGCCTAAAGTTGCACAGGTACGAGCCGGATAAAATATGGTACAAGAATCCAGAAAAATTTAAAGATACAAATATACAGGCACGGAAATATATACTGCATAAAATATATAATTATATAGATGAAATTATGAGAGAAAAGTAATTAGAAAGGAGAAGCAACATGCCAGGGGTTGAACAGCAGAACGAACCTATGGGACACTGCCAGCAACATAAAGGCAAATTTGGGAAAGAAACAAGAAAAAAGGGATGATCAAAGTATCAAACTATAGGCAAAACAAACCAGTGTCAATTGCATAATTAGTTCATTGAAGAGGTGATTCCTAAACCATCCACTAAAGAAGAAAGAAATATATCAGATATTTCAAGTGACAACTAACTACTTATGACTAGCATTTTAAAAACTGGTTGCACTGCCAAGCAAACACCGCATAGTCAGGGTTTAATTCCACAACCGCTGAAGTCGTTCAACCAGTTCAAACCAGTCCATACCAGTAAAAATTGGAGAATCAGCCAGTTTTTTGAAAGCTGGTTCTAATAAGAAAACAAATAGAAAAAGATAAACTATACATACTAAGCCATTTCATTGGTGAGGAATAATGAACGAAGTCTCAGAAATCTGCAGCCACAAAGCAAAAATATCTGTTCCCTTCATCTTTGACGTCCAGCAAGATTTTGCTCTGTAGCTTAACTTCTACTCTGCCTTCGTTTTTGCCAATCTACTTTTGTGTGGTTGCTTAGGGCTGATTGCCTCCCTTCATTCACGGCGGGCTCTCTCTTGTTTATTGAAGACCAAACAAAATCATAGAATGTCCCTCCTCATTAATGTCTGACCTTTTATAGGTTTATGCAGCATGCTTTTCTTACAGTCAACAACAAAGCCTCTGTCAACGTGAGGTTTAAGTTATCCTTTATTAAAATTATTTATTTATTTTATTTTATTATAGTTTACTTTCATTTGGTTATTTGTTCATTTTATATCACTATTTTAAATAATATATATGTTATAGTAAAAATAATGTTAATATGTTTATAAAAAAATAATATAATAATAATGTTAATATAAAACCATTATGTAGTCTCACCTAACAGCTTAAGCTATTGGGTTGAATTGGTTCTTTACATGACTGATTTTAAAACCTCATGGAACTCTCGCCTGGTTTTGACTCTATGGATGGAGAGAATAAAATTTGTAGGTTAAAGAAGGCCTTGAATGGATTGAAGCAATCTCCCCGTGCCTGGTTTTGGAGATTTACTAAGGTTATAATGACCTTAGGATACAAACAGAGTTAAAGAGATCACATACTTTTTTTTAAGCACTCCCAAAATGGGAAGCTCACTGTATTCCTTGTGTATGTCATGACATTATTATAACAGGTGATAATATTGCGGAGAGACATGTTCTACAAGTACGACTAGCCTCTGAATTTGAAATTAAAGACCTTGAGAGATTGAAGTAAACCTTCTTAAAGAAAGGAATTTTATCAGTCAGAGGAAATATGTCCTTGATCTTCTTAAAGAAGCACGAAAACTTGGATGTAAACCTTCTAGTACTCCTATTGACCAGAATCACAAGATGGGTTATGAAGAGGAGAGTCCTTCAGTTGATAAAGGACAATATCAGCGGCTAGATGGGAGACTAATATATCAGGCTCATACTAGACCAAACCTAGCTTATTTTGTTAGTATTGTGAGTCAGTTCATGCATAATCCAAAAGAAAAGCACATGCAGGCAGTGGAGAGAATTCTTCAATATCTTAAAGCCACTCCTGGTAAATGACTGTTATTCCGACGTGATGACAATCTCTCTTTAGAAGTTTACAAAGACGCTGATTATGCTAGATCTGTGACTGATGTCGATCTACAACTAGTTATTGTATTCTTTGTCATAACCTAGTGACATGGAGGAGTAAGAAGCAGCATGTCGATCTACAAATAGAGAATCCTTGTACAGTTGTAATACACAATTCAATAATATATTTTCCTTCTAAAAATTTTACATGGTATCAAAGCCTCAATGTCACGGATTCGATCATCACTACCCCTCATTTAATTAATATCTCTTGTGGAGTTTCTTAGCACAGGTAGGCTAAGCTTGATATATCATCCACCTTTCAAGCCCAATGGGCTCTCGTGTCAGAGGACATGTTAGAGTTATATAAAACCATTAATGTAGCCTCAGCCAACATCTTAAGCTGTTAAGTTGAATTGGTTCTTTATAAATAAACATCAAGATAAATCGACGATACCCAATTTGACGACCAATTCAATCAATCAAACCATGAACCACTCTTTTTCAATTCTCCAGGTGAACCAATTTTTAAAACACATGTTTTGAGTTTTGAAGACCACTAAATTTGAATTTTGCATTCAAATAGAATAATGACATTTAATTTGACCACGGATTCAACCAGTTGAACCATGAACCACTCTATTTTTCAGTTCCCTGATAGAGCCGATTTTTAAAGCATTAGTTTTGATTTCTTTTAGACATCAATTGAATTATTGCATTTAACAACCAATCACCAAACTGGAGCTTGATCATTGGAATAACAACTTTGGCTATCATGTTACAAATTACAACTCAACAATCAGAGTATATATTTTTTGAAACAGCAAATTTAAACTAAACCACAATGGTCCTTCTAAATAGTAAATGTTTAAGAGGGTTCTTGAATATAATCCTCCTTTATATCTATTTACCGCTTACTATGAACATTAGACCAACCGACATATATATCCAGAAATTATAATATTATATAAATAATGAAACAGATATTCCAGTATGCCTATGAAGCTGTCCCCACATCCCGGAGGGAAAAGTGAAAAAAATTGTTTTTTAAGACTACCATATTACGTAGTAGAACAACAAAAAGCGCACTCAACAAAAAACCAGTAACCACTCTTTTTCCACCACTCTTTTTCCATGATCATTAGGAGATATAAGTATATGTGATATTTCGGATATTCTGAAATAATGTGGTGATCCTCCCATCACTTAAATGATATTAAAAGTGAATCAAAGATAAATTGTAAGTTCTAATAAAGACTACCACAAAACCAGAAGTAAGATAAAGAAAATCAACACACCGGAAACATTTAAACAATAACATTTTAGTATTCATTACCTCAAAATCAAGCATAGGAGGGCCACTTTCCGACTGTAAAGATGCATTTAACAGATTGTGGAGACTACATGTAGCCAGAAAAGAGATATCTTGATCCTTTTTATACCTGACAGCAGAAAAGATGAATATGAATCTATGCTATAATACCTGTTGATATTATGAGTAGATTTTACATTCTGGTCTGATGAGAGTGCATTCATTAAATAAGAACACTAGAAAACTAATACAAAATGTTTTGCCCACAGTCCAATAAGGCTGTTGTCTGGAGCAACATGTAGATCAATCTTACAAGTCCAATATTGTTGGAACAAGCCTTGGTAAGGCCGCCTTTAGTTGTGTTCGTGTTATGAGACCAACCATCTGCCCCAGTGCTTCCACAGATGCTGTACGAGCCTAATTCCATATAAGTTGAAATAACATAATACAAAAAGAAAATGCACTACAATTAGGTAACTAGATCTTGTAAATGATACATTACAATAATTATCTACAAACAATTTATCTAAACAAACACAATGTGTTCAGAAATTCAGAATTTATAGAGTGGTTTGACGTAATACTTCATATTAACTGTTAAGACCAGAATATTATTATCAATTTTCTTGTCTGACTTTTAGGTTAATGAAAACATTATAATGTCTAATTAATCCAAAAAAATTGAGGGGGAAATGCATTTGTCATGCCATCTATACAAAAATATATAAAAGAACAACATTATTTTGTAAGAATTATAGATTTAGTGATAGGGAAGAAGGAAAAGAGAGAAAGACAGTTAGTTAACGGTAGTAAATTAAATTTATGACTGATGATGTAATATGTTATAATATCCTAACCTTATACTCGTATTCATACTAATAATTAGGTCAAGTACAAGAACTACTACTATAAGCCTAAGCCCATCAACAATAACACTAAAACCTAGAAACCCTAATATCATAACAAATTTCTTAACTTTAACTGTAAAGAAAATCATGATCATTTGGAATATATTTTATATTAAAAAAAAAAACTTGGGATAAAATTATAAACAAGGAGTTAGATCTCACACAAGAGTATCACTTAATGCAAGAAAAAATTGTGGTGAAAAAGGATGATACAAAGTAAAAAATAGAGAGCCACATAAGCAATTGAATGTGTCGTGCAACAAACTCTCCCAAAAATTTAAGTTGTTAAGTGAAGACACAAATGATTTTTTTATATTATATTGTTAATACGCCCCCTCATGCAAGAGCCCTTTGGGCTTGAAGGGTGAACAATTAACGAACTCTAAACCAATTGGTCATAGAGGCTCTGATACCATGTCATGCAACTGATTCTCCCAAAAGCTTAAGCTGTTACGTGAAGACGCATGATTTTTATATTATATTTCTAACAGAATGCAAAACCAAAAATTGAACAACATATTAGAGACAAACCTTTAGGTCCCGTGAAGCTGCCCAAACTCTCAACAAAAGCTCAAAAGAAGAATTTAGAAATGACCTGCACTAAATAGAGATATCTCTCACCCTCAGACAAGAATAAGGGAAATGTGATGCGGTGAATCAGAAAATAAATTAGAAGACTATGCATTGATCTCACATGACATCACCATCCTGGGGAAAATGTGAAGGGAAATCTATATTACATTGCCAAGCAGCTTGACACCAACACTTAAATGCTGCAAAAAATAACAAATGATATGAGTTAAATAGATCGGTTTATCAGTAGCAATTTCACCTTTTGAGAAAAGTTAGTGTTAGGAAACTAGTAGTCAGGCATGGATAGGAAACAGATTCTTTTATTTTCACACTGGAAATCCCCTTACTCCCACTGCTATAGGATGTAACAATGGAAGAAGATGAACATGTTGAGATATTGGTTCTTTACAGAACAATACAAAGGAAATTAAAGCAGCGCCTTGAGGGGCTGTATTCTCTTCTTTGTTTGGTTGAGAACGTGGAAGAAACTGAAGGAAAATGTAAGAAACTCAGCTAGAGTAGAGAGGAAGCCAGAGAGAACTTTCTGTAATATGGGATTCTCTATTTCTCAAATGAACTCAAGCCTGAGTTCTTATATTTATACAATCAGTTAAAAACAGTTGGAGACAACTATGTCAACTAAATACAGGAGGTAGCTAAAGTCTGTTACAGCAGAATTGATACAAAACAAACTAACTCTAGTTTGGTAGAAACAGAAGCTAAGCACAGAACTAATATATACACGTGACATGCTCAAACAGTAGTGTCCCCCCCCCACCCCTCTCAAACTCGGGGGATGAATGAACTAAAACTGATCAAACACCCTGAGTTTGACTCTTAGACAGGAAAATCAGAGCTTAGACAAGGACTTGGTCAGAAACAACAGTAATCTGATCTTTAACAGGAACATGAGCAACAATTAGGCCCTTGTTGAGGACCTTCACACAAACACAAAAGATGTCAAGTTCCATATGCTTGGTATGAGTGTAAAGAATAGGATTATGGGAAAGAGAGATTGTATTCAAGTTATCACAGTAGATCACACGAGTGGTGACTGGCACATGAAGTTCAGTCAGTAAAGTCTGAATCCAGAGAAGTTCTGCTGCAGTTAAAGTAAGACTTCGATACTCAGCCTCAAATTCAATGCTGGAACAAGCAACTAGATGTTGCTTTTTGGACCATCAAGAGACCAAGTTTGGTCCTAAAAACACACAGGATCCAGAGGTGTATCTGTGGTCATCTGGGTCAGATACCCTATCAGCATCACAAAAGGCTTGAAGAGAGAGAGAGGTTAATGGTGCAAAGCAGGGTGAAGGAGAAGACCATGTGTTAGGGTGCCCTTTAATAACATAATATTTGTTTAACCACCTTCCAATGAGATTTCAGAGGCAGAGATGAACTGACAGACTGTTAACACTATAGCAGATCTCAGGTCTAGTAATAGTGGCATATTTAAGTGCTCCGACAATGGATCTATACAAGTGAGTTGATGAGGAAGCCATGCCAAGACCAGATCAAGCTCTGGATACCATACTATCTTTTGTGTATGAGAGAGAAAGTGAAATAAACTGAAGGAAAATGTAAGAAACTGGGATAGAGTAAAGATGACACCAGACAGAATTTTCTGTAATCAATGAATTTTCTACTTCTCAAATGAACTCAAGTCTGAGTTCTTATATTTATACAATCAATTAAGAAAAGTTGGAGACAACTATCTTAACTGAACACAGGAGCTAAGCAAAGAATAATATACGCACGTGCGACATTCTCTAACAGGCTTCAGCCTTGCTACAACCTAAATCACTCAATTCATGCTTACCCACTCTTAGCCTTCCCACTACATTGAACCCACTAGCCCATAACAGACTCCCTTATCTTCTATCCCTCTTCCTTGCCACTTGAACATTCTGTTATAACAATTAACAGTAACCCTATTCCCCCACTCTCCCCTCTCCTTGCTCACATGCTTCTTCTTAGTGTATACTTAGGTAATTGGGGGACTAACAGTTAGCCGAAGTTTTCCTCCCCCCATCTCCCCACCACCAAAACATGTGGGCATAAATTGAAGAGAGGATCATAAATTTATAAAATGCATATTTAAAATGCAATTTTAAAATATTGCATTGGTTCATCAGCAGAAATATATCACATTATCCACCATTATAAACTAAACCTAGAATGAATTTTAAAAAGAGTGCAATGAAGATAAAATCACCAAAATTGACACATTTCAAAATCAAGGAGCCAAAAGTCTTCATCTCCAGGCTAAACTAGAAATCTCCAACCAAACTTTACCATTCACATGTTACTCTACTAAGGAGCCCCAATTTTATCACACTAAAATTTTACCACACGATGCGCTGTCATTTAAAAAATCTATAAGATTTTCAAGCTGTTCAAACAAGTATATTTAATTGATTACAATCAACCAGTTATACATTCATTCGTATTACATTATATCCTAATATGGCAAGAAATTTACAAAAAGTAATTTCACATTCAATTAAAATTGGCCAGGCAGCTTAGACATGGACCGCACTTGTTTGCAACTTCAAACTTCTAGACAATTTACCAAACGCTATCAAAGATGGAATCACATATTACACATCCATCAACAAAGCAACAGAAAAACTACCAGACCATTTGCAAAAATTGGCCTGTGCATGTCTCGCACATTTCCAAGAATTGGCAAAATTCGTGAAAGTACACCTTTCCAACGGGGAATGAACTGCAAGGCTGTATCAGATTCGTAAGGAAGAAAATACATCAGTGTTTACCACAGAACAAATATATATATATATATATATATATATATATATGATAGCTTAAGCACATAGTTAAGTTTGATTACTAACGATCAGTTGAGGCAAATTCTGCAAGGATTTGAACCATAGCTGGTAATGCTGAATTTGTCCCAGTTAAATGAAGAAAAATTTCCTCCATCATCTGAACACCAATTCAAGGGGGAGAGATGTTAAAGACAGAAGACCCTGTAACTTTATCTTTCCTTTCTTTATTGAACATTGAATATTTTAATACATCAACATCAACAACACATTTATCCCAAACTTATTGGGGTCGGTGGCAGATAAATCCAAATGAAAAGTACAAAAATTTTAAGAAAAAAAGGATAAAAATAAAAGGGATTAGTGTTTATCCTTTTAAAGGACATAGAATTATGTCATCTTGGTCAAAACTACTGTGTTTTATAGTTAGAGAAACAGAAATCATGATGGGAGAAAGTGGAAGTTTTTTAATTTAAATATTAAATAAATAATAGTAGTTTTAACTAAAATGACTGTCCTTTAAAAGGACAAATATTTTTTCCAAAATAAAATTTAAAAAATATATATATTATCCATTAAAAATAGCAATAAGCAATTAAAAGCAAAAAAAAAAATTAAAATAAAGTGAAAATAAATATACATAAGAGGGCAAAAAAAGAATAATAAATTAAAAAAGAAAATAAAAGAAAATAAAGAAAAAAGAGAATGCATAAAAAAAAAACAAGAGAAGAAAGATTGAGAAGAAAAAAGAAGGAAAGAAAAAAGGACAAAATAAAAGGAAGGTGAATTTCTTTTTTTAATACGGAAAATAAATTATTTTTAATGGTTCAAAAGAAAAAGATGATAACTCACAAGATCAGGCAAATGTGAGCCTATTGCAACAAGTAGGCTTGTTGCTGCTCGTTGCCAATCAGAATTGAATTCCTGCATAAGACAATCAATTTGAATCCAATAGAACATGTGCAGTAACATAGAAAATCTGGTGAAGCCATCGATAGGAATATCCTAAGATGACCATGATTTCAAGAAAATAGTACACAAGGACCCAATACTGAGATCAAGAGACAGACAATCATTTCAAATAATTCATGGGAAGACAGAAAAGTCATGGTAATTAAAATGTATTCTTCAGTAAAAGAGCAACTATCCTTAATCAGATTGTATTCCAATCATTGTTATATTAACAGAAATTATAGTACTTCCTGGTGAAAAATTATTGTCAGGGCTACTAGAAAACAGCTTCAACTCATAGATTTACTTATTTAATATCCAAATCTCAGTTTTTAGAAAGTAAATATATTAGAACAAGCAACAGAGTTGCACACTATCAACAGTTAAAACACAAAGTCAAGCTACACAACCTTTCATACTAGTCTGGACACCCACATAAACCAAATGATCAAGCATATAAGTCCCTGATCTCCTAAAAACCTTGTCAGATTAGGCAAGATCTCATAGTTTATAATATCGTACAACTTGTCTTGACTTGAGCTCCTTACTCATAAACTTCCGATGGCAATTATCTGGTTTCTCACTGATGCCGAAAGCGCAGGTAGGCAAAACAGACTAATTGGTGAAGATAAAGAGAAAACCTCTAGTCTCGATTATAATTATCAAAAAACAAAATATTCAACTACTTACAATAAGGTCTTTAACACCCTTTTATAGGCCAAGTACAAATCAATTCAAAATTTAAAATCCTAAAAATAAGTAAAGTTCCTACAGATAAACAACAATAGCTATCCCCTAAAAATAAGGAAATTTTCTAAAAATAAAAATAATGAATAACATTTAAATCAACCTATTATTCTATAATACAAGTTCAAAACAAGTCACAAATGTTAGCCCTCAAATCAAGCCCAGTTTGTTGCTTTCCAATTTTTTCCCAACATATTACAATCAAATATGCTGCTTCATTTAAATTGGGATTTGATTGTAACATGTTAGATTTCAAATGGCTGTTTTTTTTTTAGCATTTGAGCCATGCTTAATGGGCCATAAATTTGAGTCCAAATTTCTTGAATCAACCCATTAATTGCTTGCGCCATATATAATGGGCCAACTCTGAGTGCATCACTCACCCACAAGTCACAACACAAGCTAGATCATCACAGGTTTAGCCATAAGCCCTTTACTTTGATAAGTGCATTCTTTAATGTCTCCCAAGCACAAATCAAAGATGTAAGAAGGTTCAAAATTTATTTAAATGAGAAAACAGCCCAAAAGAAAATCTGGGCTCCTTTGTACTCAACCATGCAAGTTCCAATCCAACTATATACACAGTAACACATTTTTCCAATTTCATAGTGATCAAACTCCAATGTTATCAATGACTATGCATTAATCATCTCACCATGACTAGCCCTTATTATCTAAAACCCAATTAACATGCATTGCATGTTAGCCAACTTGTTTTTCTTCGAAACTCAATCTTGACACCCAAAATCCCTTTTATCTTTTTAATACAAATGTTTGTTTCTTTGCACACTTGCTTCCCCCCTCAACTCCGAGCAAATCATTTCCCCATGTGGGAAATGAAAGAAAGGGCTGATAAATAATTTGCGTATAAAAATTGTACAACCAAATTGAAACCTTGAACCACGATTTGTAAACCATTATTTAGAAAGTAAACCATATATGTTCAACTTAAAATCTTAATCTGTTAGATGAAGATCTAGGTATGGTTCTTATATCTCTAAACATTATACCTAAATGGCTTCAGCCTTCAGCAACCAGTCCCCAAGAATCAGACGGGTCTCTTAATAAGGAAATTATCTTTCAATTCAAATAACAATCAACAAATAATCATGATCAACTTAATCTTCTTTTCCTCTTCTATTGCAGGGAGCAAAGAAAGTGGATCAACCGAAGCATGAAAGTATAACATCAATTATCAAACCTTCTAAACACTCAAACACCATTGTTTGGGTCTTAATTTGACCGTACCCGAACAGCAACAGAGAAAATTTTCTATTTCTGCATGATGTTTTTTCTTCTGCTTTTGTATTTCTCATGTGCTATGTTGTTAAAATTTTCTATCAACAAAGTGAAAAAAGGTTGTTAAAAGGTATGAAGTTATGTTTTGGTTAAAGGAAATAAAAAATGCATCTTAACTGAAAGGTCATGAGTTCTTATATTACGTGTAGCATGACCGTACCCAAACAGCATATTTGTAATTATGCAAGGGTAAGATTGTGTACAAGGATTGTCTCCACCTCACACTCGCGGATTGTCTCCACCCCACACTCGCTAGTCGGTTTAACGGGGAGTGGTTTTTAGTGGTCATTTTTCTAGTAGCATTTTATGATGGCATAAGTCCCAGCCTCCCAGATGATCAAAACGAGTCCTCAGACTTCATAAAAAAAATTCCTCTTCAGCACGAAGCAACTCCATCTAAGCGCTCCATTCTATAAACTATGGATTGGTACGAGGTAGAAAGCAAGCTTATCGAGAGTAGTGTAGAGTAGAGTAAAACACAGTCTCCAAATACAACACACAAATTTATTTTTTCTTATTAAACTTTAGAAGGTAAAAGCAAAACTCATTTTTCACTAAATTGTGAACTAGCATAGGACTACAACAATCTGATGCAAAGTAAAATCATGTTATATGGCCATTACTGTCAGCTACTCCTGCATGAGAACAGAAAGCACCTTAGAGGATATTATCTCAGCTGTAGCAATCTTAGCAAGCTTAGACATGAAAGCAGAATCAACGTCTCTTTTGTCAAGAGCTCGAACTCCGAACGCCATCACTTGAAAAACTCCAGCCATATTTCCATATCGCTGAAACACAACAAAAAAAAAAAAGGAGCGGAAGTTAGTTAACACTTAAGAGCACCAGCCAATCTATCCGTCCAACCGATACAAGTAATCTCAAGAATCAGCACCCGACGTCCTCCGCGAGAAACCGCCGCAGAGCACTCCAGAACCAGAAGAGGATTCCTACAAATTATTCAAAAATTCGTAAGGTTCAAATAAATTATAGATAACAATAATCACAGGAGATATAGAGATAACGATAATCACAGGGCGGCAATGTCCTTGAGAGAGGACATGGAGGCATCTCTGACGGAGGAAGAATCATCGGCTAGTAAGGAGAGGAGAACTTGAACGACCTCTGCAAAGAAAGCGAACCAATGATGTGAGAGATCAGAAGAGGAATCGAAGGAGAGGATCGCATTTGCAGAAGGAGAAGGTACCTGGTGCGGGAATTGATGTCGACGAAGCCATGGAAGATGCAGGAATCGCATGGAATGGAAGTGACGGATAAACGTAAATATAAGTAGAGAGAAGCCTCTCGACTTGTGTTGCCTTGCAAGGAAATATCTTTACTACATTCAATTAAATTTAATAAACGACTTTTCTTCTGGACACAAGTAAATGGAATTTTTTACGGAAATCCTTTATTAAATTTTTCTTTTCCTGAATAAATAAAATTTTCAATTTGCATGTATGTTTAACTGTAAATAAACATAAATCCTCTATTAAATTTAGGGAATAGGATATGTGTAACCGTTGATTTCTGTCTATCAACGGTTATAATTTATTGGATCAAAATTATTAATTAATTAATAATAAATTTGGCCTATTAAATTTGACCCAATAAATTATAACCGTTGATGTACGGAAATCAACGGTTAAGATCTAAAATAATATAAGGTTATATCCTATAAAATGATAGATGTTTTTCCCATAAATTTATTTATAAACGAAATAAGGGAGGATATATTTATGGGAAAAATATTTCTGCATTTATTGCAGATAAATATCTGCATTTGTTCACAAAACGACGTCGTTTTGGTATTGAAATCTTAAAAAATTATAAATATAAAGACTATTATAACCCTGAAATAAATTAAAATTACAAAAATATTATGATTTCCGCCTTAAAATAACATAGTATTGGCTTACTGCAGATAACTTATATGCAGTAACTGCAGAAAAAGCGAACCCTATATTTATTGGCACTACAATGAAAATAATGAGATTTAAAGCTCATTAAATTATGTATTAATATACTATGGGACATTGGGACGGGTTCTTTTGACTCTATAGTAAGATTTTCTCATTTTAATTATTGATGGAAGGAAATCAACTGTTGTCGTTTGTAATGTAATTAATAATTAATAAATTAATATGACTTCCTAAATTATAACATGGACGGAAATCAAGGACTGAGATCAGGAGTAAGAGTTATACACTTATTCGTCTTATTCTAGAGTCAAATGATCTCTCATAGATACACTTAAAAGGTGGGGGAAGCTCGTAAAATCAAATTAAAAACAAATACAACTTTAAAATAAAAGGGTTTAAAATTTAGGAGATAAAGTCATCTCTTACACATAAAAATATACTGGAGTCATGTGGACTATATAAGAAAAAAGAGACGGAAAGAGAAAATTTAAACCAAACACACTAAGGGAAATCGTTTTTCCATCTAACTCAAACAATGAGGTAAGATATTCTTACTATTAATTATTTCTACTATCAATCCACTAACACTTTAATATAACTATGTATTTTTGGGAATACATTAAAAGTTTTTTTTCTCTCTCTTCATAAACATTTTGGAGATTGTCAGCTGAAAAGTGAAATCTGATAGTTATTAGAGTAATAATAAATTGGTAGTAGAAACATTAGATACTAAGAATATCGTACCTCCCCGAACAATTGAGGAGTGAGAAAAAGTTGATATGTATTTTTGGAACACATTTTTGGTGCTACAAGAGTACATACTCATTTGCTAAAAGTAAAAAAGTATGGGAATTTAGAGAAGAATAATCATACAAGACTAGATAAAATAAGAAAGAAAAATATATTACTTATTCCATATTTAATAAAAGATGTACTGAGTCTTCAGTAATCTCGTAGTATCGAAAATCAACATCAACATTATCTTTATCCCAAATTAATTGAGGTCGGTGGTAGATGAACCCACATGAAAGATATAAAATGGTTGAAAAAATAATAATAATAACAACAATATATATATATATATATATATATAAATAAATAAGAAAGGGACAAGAAGAAGAGAGGGAAATGAAGGGGAAAATGACTAAAAAGGGATCATCTGGAACATAGGAATAACAACGAGTCTACCCTCCACCATACGTATAGCTTTTCTCCATTCCGTTCTAAGACATATCGTCCGCCAATCTATATCCCACTCCATTAAATCTTGTTTTACTACCTTCCCCCAAGTAAGTTTCGGCCGACCTCTGCCTCTTTTTGTGTTGAGCTCTTGGTAACAAACTTTTGTTCTTACAGGAGCATCCAGGGGTCTTCTCATCACGTGCTCAAACCACCTCAATCTATGTTCTGTCATCTTCTCGGCTACCGGTACTACTCCGACCTTTCGTCGAATATCTTCATTTCTTATCTTATCCATCCTTGTGTAACCACACATCCACATTAACATTCTTATCTCTGCTACTCTCATCTTATGCTCATGTTGCCTATGTGCTGGCCAGCATTCCGCTCCATATAGCATTGTCGATCTTATGTCGTTTTATAGAATTTTCCTTTTAACTTAAGGGGGATTTTGCGGTCACACAAAAACCCAGATGCACTGCGCAATTTCATCCACCCTGCTCTGATTTTGTGATTTACATCCTCATCAATCTCTCCACCTTTTTGTAAAATTGAGCCCAAGTATTTAAAAGCATCTTTTTTGGGTACTTCTTGACCACTTAAATGCACGGGCTCTTGGTCCTCATCTCGTACCAGAGAAAACTCACACTTCAGATACTCAGTCTTGCTTCGACTTAATGTGAATCCTTTGGATTCCAATGTGCTTTTCCACAATTCAAGTTTTCTATTAACACCCTCCTTGCTCTCATCAATAAGCACAATATCGTCTGCAAAAAGCATACACCATGACACTTCCTCTTGAATATCTTTTGTTAGTTCATCCATAACTAAGGCAAAAATATAAGTACTTAGAGCCGACCCGTGGTGTACACTAACCGTGATAGGAAAATAACTTGATGTTCTGTTACAAGCTTTTACACATGTTAAGGCTCATTAGCTTAATGCCTCTATGGTTTGAACAATTCTGTATATCTCCATTGTTTTTGTAGATAGGCACAATCATACTTTTCCTCCAAGCATCAGACATCTTATTTTCCTGGAGAATCTTATTGAAAAGATTGGTCAACCATTTTATTGCCACATCCCCTAGGCCTCTCCACACTTCAATAGGGACACCATCAGGCCCCAAGGCTTTATTAGTCTTCATCCTCTTTAAAGCCTCCTTAACTTCATGTGTATTAATTCTGCGTACAAATCTTCTATTCATATCATCATACGCGTCCTCCAAGTCCACCTCGCTTGTATCTCCATCCCCATTAAACAGCTTGTTGAAGTAGTTCAACCATCTTTCATTTACATCTTCATCTCTCACTAGAAGTTTTTGATTTTCATCCTTGATGCATCTAACTTGAGTGAGGTCTTTACTTTTCTTATCCCTTATCTTTGCAAGTTTATAAATACCTCTTTCACCATCCTTACTCCCAAGATTTTTATACCACTCGTCGAAAACCTTGCCTCTAGCTTCTCGCACTGCTTTCTTTGCATTTTTTCTCACCAATCTAAACTTTTGCAAGTTCTCTTCACTGAGATTTTTATGCAAAGATCTAAAGCACTCCTTCTTATGTTTAATTGCCTCTTGCACCTCTCCATTCCACCACCATGTTTCCTTTGTATGAAATCCATTTCCTTTACTTTCTCCCAACACCCTCTTTCCCAAATTTTGAATACACTTAGCCATTTCATTTCATATTGCATTTATTTCTCCATCAAACTCCCAAGGTCCATCGTGCAACATTCCTTCATTGAACTCTCTCTCTTTTCCCTCCTTAAGCTTCCACCACCTTATCCTTGGGTTCTGAGCCCTCTTCTTCATTGTAAGTACTTTGTTGAACCGAACATCCAAGACTACCAGCTTATGTTGCGTAGCGAGACACTCTCCAGGGTAGACCTTACAGTCGACACAAGAAGTTCTATCTTCTCTTATAGCCAGAAAGAAATCAATCTGACTACGATTTTGGCCACTATGATAAGTGATTAGGTGTGACTCCCTTTTTCGAAAAAAAGTTGTTCACTAACATCAAATCGTAGACTAGTGCAACATTCAAGATATCTTCTCCAGTCTCGCTTCTCGTCCCATAACCAAAACCTCCATGGATTCTATCAAAATTTCCATTGCTTTTACCAACATGACCATTTAGATCTCCTCCTAAGAAAATCTTCTCCTCTCAAGGTATTCCCCTCAAAACCTCCTCTTAGTCTTCCCAAAATTGGCTTTTGTCAGTTGATTGCAGTCCAACTTGGGGTGCATACACACTGAGGATATTCAGGATTAAATCACCCACAACAAGCTTAACCAGAATAATCCTGTCGCCTTTCCTTTTGACGTCCACAACTTTTCTCTGAAACTTTTATCGATCATAATTCCAACATCATTTCGACTCTTATTAGTACCAGTGTACCATAACTTGAAACCAGTTCCATCCACTTCCTTGGCCTTTTCTCCAACCCACTTAGTTTCTTGCAAACAAACAATATTCACTTTCCTTCTAGCAAAAACATCTGCCAACTCCCTCAATTTACCCGTTAAGATTCCTATGTTCCAGCTGTCCAATCTCATCCTTAACCCCCTGGGCTGTGCTTGCCCAACACGCTTGCCCATCTGCGTATTGGGACCCTGACATACTTCTCACCAAATCCGGGTAAAGACTTGACGCCTTGCCTTGTGACAAGAATCCTAGCCCACTTTTCACTATACCTCAGACCCGATGCAGTACCTTGCCTCGTGGGAGTTGATTTATAACTCGGAAGAATGATTTATAACTTATCCTTTACGGTCTTTTATCTTGTGTGCAATGAATATCAAGATTTTCGTTTACATTCATAAATAGTGCCCATTGTTCCCTTTTGTTTTTTTCTTATTTATTTTATTCTTTTGGCTGATCCAACGTCCAGCTTATCATTTGGTCTTTTTTATCATGTTCGTATTGGCAACTTTATTGTAAGGCGCTGCCATTTTGAATAAAACACACATATGAGACTGAATATTTGGCGAATCATTTAAAACACTGACTGCTGTGAATCACCAATAATGCAGATCTAAGTGGTTGAGTAGTCATGTTCGCTATATCATTGATAGATAATGTTTCATTGATAAGTTCACCTTTCACCTCTTTCATTCGTAATGTTTCGCTGATAGGAAAGATTCCCTTCAAAGGAAAACTGCACTTGAAATTTCGAGCATGGTACAGTAATGAACCTCTCAATGTAATACTGTTCATTCTCAATATAATGCTTTGGACCCCATAGTACTTATATCCATTATATAAATATCCATTAACAGATGCTTCCAAAATCAGATTGTTCAAATTAGACCTGGAATGTTTTTATTTCAATTTTTTATCAAATATTTCGAATTGGTAGTTTGATAATTAACTTTGATTTGATAATATAATCACTAAGAATTGGCAACACATTGCCCAATAATAGATCAAGAAACAAGAATAAAAGTTTAAGACTCTAATATTGGAACCAATGTACTCAAAATGAAAATTCCAATAATGCAAGAGTTTTGATGATAACATACAAATTTGAAAGAAGACCTCAAGTGTGATACATCTTACAACAATCAAAAAGAAGTAGAAGGAAGCAATTCAATAAGTCAATAAATTAAAGACAAAACCATTAAGTCAAATGATCAAGTCCAAAGAGAGATCAAGTCATCAATAGAAGAACCTAATTCCAAGAACTTATAAGTAGTACATCTATAAGACTTAGACTTAAATGTAAAGGTAATTGATTAATATTGCATGGATGAGCTCAAAGAATATCTAATTTTATACATGAATGATCAATGTCTTTAAACACTTAAAAGAAATTTGAAAATCTCATGAAAAACATCCTTGACATGCTTTATAATTTCAAAACATTTTCATTAAGTCAAAGATTTACATTAAAAGTGATGGGAGACAAGTTGGGATGCATCTGAACACACAAAAAATTGTATCTTTACTTGTTGTCAAGAAAACAATCAAATACTTCCTTCACAAGTAATTGAACACTTATGCTATAAACAAAAGTTATCGAATACTTTTATGGAAAAAAAGTAATTGATTACTTCTCGAAAAGTAATCAAATACTTTATGTCCAGTAAGCATTCCAGCAACTAAAATGGCTAGTTTCTGTTGAACACTTATATATATACTCATTTGTTACGCCTCCAATGAGTTTAAGTCACTATTTTATTGAATATACAATCATTTCTGACTATTCTTCTTGAATCAAACATATCAATTACTCATTCTTACATATCTTGATCATAAAATCTCTTTGAACTCTTTTTGTTAATATTCATCAATAATACCTATAAGCTTCAAGTTGTTCAATATGTACTTTAAGAGTACTTACTTATTTTTAAACACTTTTCTGCTGATTACTTGAGTTGAGGGTAGTGAAACCCTTTGTATTTGAGAAGTTACCAAATTCCTAAGTAAATTTGAAGTGAAATGTAAAGGCATCCAAAAGTTTGAAGTCTTATAAGATTGTAGTCGTTTATTAAGCACCCTTGAAACTTGATAGTTAGTGAAAAAGATTGATCGAACGACTTCAATTTGAACGTAAGTCACAGTGGTAGTGACTAAACTAGAATACATATAGTTTGCAAGTTCTTTAACCTTGACCTCTTACTTTTACCTTCAAATTGCATTATTAAATTGTGTTTATTTATTCAATAGCTCATATTTATTAATCATGCACTTGTACTTTCACTTAGAATTATTTGTTTTAAAACAATTGATTGAAGAAATATTCTCTACAATATCAAAGGAGGCCTTTTGCAAAAAGATTTTATAAAATTCAATTCACCTCTCCTTGAGTATTGAAACCACTTCTGTAACATTTATTACTAACTACAATTTGAAAGGCAGCTCTACCTCCAATTTTGTTTAGACATTTTGCATAATCTTGAAAAGAAAGAAAAACTCCTGCAACTTATATAGAGTTAAGAACATTTTTAAATCACTAAATACTGAACAAGCGCGAAATATTTAAGTAATTAAAAAGTGGTCATAAAGAAGAATGCAAATACGACCATAAAAATCTTTTAAATTATACTCTCTCATTTTCACACCATGTAAGTAAAACACAAATTAAAGAATGAAAATAATTTTCATTATCTTATTCAGAACCGAAAACAAATGAAAAATTGTATCCAGAGAAAAATATTAGTGATACAAATTTAAGTTAACAAAAACACCGCATACTCTCTTATTTAGATTATTTGTTATTAAATGCAACTTTTATTGGAGAACTAATCTGATATTCCTTCGAATTTGTCATATGGTTTATACAGATAATAATGAAATAAACGAGACCAAATGATCCTTAAAAGTGGTAGGTACAAATCTAATGGCAAGAACTGTAAGCAAATTTTTGAAATAGCGTAACTCGTGATTATACTGATTACAAAAAGGAAAAATCAAGTAGAGCTGTTAGGCCGCAATTATCTGAAATATACATTTATATCCGTAATCATGGTCAAAAAGGAGAACCAATTGGAGCTACAAGGCCGAGGTAACGCATTATCTTCAACCGACGAAGCTTTCTTTCTGATTTCATTGGAGCTATCACCTCCTGCAAGATAATTTATTCATTTAATGCACGTGACAAATAAGTTATAAAAGTGTTCATGCCATAAGTTTTGAGTTAGCAACTCACATCAAAATGAACTTTGCGTTTACGTTCCCTTTTCCCTCTTCGTCTCTCTTGAAAATGATCGATTGTTCTGCTTGAGCTAGGTGAAGTACATTTATCTGTTCAAACCATAAATGCATATTAAAACGGCAAAAAGAGAAACAGGAAGAGTAAATCATTGCTAGTAAATGCCTAGTCATAATCTTCTAATGGACATTCCTAGTTAGAAGAGCATATGAAGCAGTATCCCGTATGTGTGTGTGTGATATGTGTGTGCTTTTAGAGACAAGAGTCCTAAATAGTTCTGTTATTGAGGCTGACAAATACACAATTTACAAGGACATAAGAAATGATATATGGATAACAATGCATGTGAGACTTTTAGAAGTAAGTGGTCCGTGTTTTGTTTAGTTAAAAGTATTCGTAAAATAGAACTTGGGGCTTATGAAATCGTATCATTGTAAATGAGTTGAAACATTTTTGGGTCAACTATTTCTATTTGACAAAATTAGAGTTTGTAACTAAAGTAAACAACCCAATCAACAAAATTGTCTAGGGACAAGAGGTTTTCATAGCACAAACAAGAATGGAGCATCTTACTGTAGGTTAAAATATTATTTCCATTGTTATAAAAAATATATATATATATATATATATATTATTTCCATTAACTCACTAATATAAAACTGATTATTCTTATTTATTCAATGTGTTTATGCAGCCATAGGACTCGGTAACGCAATATTTTGTTCCGACACACTTCATAAAACCAAACATAATTCGGGGTAGAAATCAGAAAAGTACCAGATGAACGCTCATGCTGATCAGAGTGAGCAGAACTACCAGGACTCAACTTTTGGCAAGAACTAAGTTGTGCCTTTCTCTCTAAGGCCTAGAATCATATCAAATAAGAAGACAAGTGAAAAATCTGACCAAGACATTGAGAGCCCAAAAAAAGTGAGATTAAAAAAATGCAAATTCTGCTGGCTGAAATTGTAAAATTAATTGGAGCCAAAACATACTGAACTTCTGCTAAATATTAAACATACTTGCTTTAGAGCCTTTTGAAAATCTTTTGAAGGGTTATTGCTCCTTTCTTCAAAAGACTGCAATAAAAAACATGCACAGACATGAGACGATAACAATATATACTTTACGCAAACAGCTATAAAACTATCTCCTTTACCATTGTTGAAATCTACACCCTGTTTAACAGAAATTTGTGTAAAAAAATTCCACCCAATTCTCTAACAACCGACCTCAACAGAAAAGAAAAGAAGAATTTAAAAAAATAAATATAAAAAAAAGGTAGAACAGAAGGATTTGCAGCAGAAACACTAGTTTGATACTCCACTACAAAAGTTTTGAGACAACTGCTGAGAACACATTAGCTAAATTACAATTAGGCAAAATAAGCCCCTCTTCTCTTCCTTTTGTGGCTGAGGATGACGGATTCTATCTACCCCCTTATCTAGCACGACTTTATAAATGTTATCAAAATGTAAATACAAGGTAGTGACTTCTAAACACCATTAACTTGTATGTACAAAAGCATAGTGCAAGACAAAAGATTAAACTCACATCCTCAAATGATGAAATATCTGTCATCCGATCAACCCAAGCCCTGTGAAGCAATAAAGTAATATTCAGTACAATCAGTAGACAGGTTATGCAAATCCAAGAAACTCCCATGGGGAAAAGATTTGCTACAATACCTGGGATGATTTCCATAAAACTGCACCAAAACATGTCCATCACTAACAGGGTTAGATAATGCAGATCTTTCTTCCATGATCTGGAAAAGTTGATTTTTTTTTTTAATTAATATAGATGAATGGGTTATGAAATTCAAAATAAAAAAGTGACACGAAATAATCGGCTCCACACCATAGTCATAAGCTAATCCATTTCATTAACTAGTATTTTGAGAAAGTTGGATTCAAAACAATCTAAAGAAGTAAAATATATATACCTCAATGCAACATCAGTTGAAAGAGAAAAACAGAAATATCTCTTTTGGTGAGAAAACATCTACAAAGGGTTACACTATTTATAGAGAAATTAATGGGCCCAAAGGAGCAAACCCAAATACTAAAAAATAAGGAAATACAATCTGGCTAATAAAGGAAACAATCTAGTTAATAAAGGAAACAAATTAGTACAAATATTTACCTTATTTACATAAAAAAGTATGACAAATTTGCAACAAGAGTTATAATAATTGTTGTTAAAACGTAGTGTCGACTCGGTAGAAAGGGAAGAGTCTATGTTTCTGACACCAAAAACGTGTTAAAACGGTAGTAGAAACGGATTTTGAGTTGACTCGGTTGAAACGACGAGTCAACTCGGTTGACTCGGCGAGTTTACCGAGTTGACTCAGTTTTTTATGCTAAGATTCTGCAAGTTTGTTAGCCCCTGGAAGCAACCATTTGCGATGGAGGTGAAGTTGTTGCCGTCGAGGTAAATGATTACAAGCATGGTGAGGTTCGCCAAAGAGGGTAACGAACTGGAGAGAGCGTTGCCCTGAAGCGAGAGGTAGGTGAGTTGAGAGAGTGAGTTCAGATCGGGTGGGAGTGTTCCACTGAGTGACTTTGAAGCCAAATTGATGGTTGTTACACGGTTCGAACTATCATACTTCACGCCGCTCCAGTTGCAGAATGCGATGCTCGCCGACCACCCACTTGAGCCGATGGCTTTCGCTAGCTTCGACATGAACGCACCCTCGTCGGCGACGGCGGTAGTGGAGAGGAGAGAGAAACACAACAAAAGCATAAAGAGAGAAACTAGGCTTTTGGATTTTAATTCAGGATCAGCCATTCAAATCACACTGCATTGATGAGATTTGAGAGTATTTGTGTTGTGGAGATGAAGAGTTAAGTAAAGCAAAACAAGGAGAACAAAAACCGCTGTATTTGAACTAGTTTTTAGGTAAAAACCAAAAAAAAATGAAAACGTGGTTTAGGCAAGTGTGGACCCCAAGAATGCCAACTGTAGCTTACTAGATTATTTTCCTGTGTAGATCACAAGGATTTTTTTTTTGGTACATAGTAAGTACGTTTCGTTTACGCTTCTCGATTTTGCTCACCCCTACCGTTTCTATGTAGACCTACTTCTTTAACAACATTGGTTATAATAATGTAATCCATAAAAGCATTCAAGGAATTGGGTTTCCTCGTCTCTATAGTAGTCTAACAAAATGAGAAAATTTTGACAAGTTGAGCATCATTATGTATAGGAAGTGAGTTTGACACAAAAATGTTCAATCTTCAATAAATTGAATGATTAAATATTTCCAGTGCACAAGAATGGATTTAAAAGTTAAAACATTAAGTTTAACTTCTAGAGTTCCTGTGAGAGAACATTGTCTTACAAAACTCCAAAGGGAGAGAGAGAAAAAGGGTAGAAGAGTAAACAGAGAATTAAAAAGCGAAGTTAATAATGGTTTACAGCTAAGATAATAAAGAAGATACCCTCTTATATTTATGGGTTTTATGTTTATTATGTTGTAGGAAAAGTGATTGTGTAATGTTATAGAGATTCGTTTTGCGTGCCATATATATATATATATTTTTTAAATGTGTGGGCCCCACAAAATGTTGTGTGTGTAGGAAAGTTTGTTGTGTTATGTTAAAGGAGGAAATGAAAACCCTATATTTATATCAGTAAGTCTTAATTTTCATTGTATTACATTAATTAGATACTATTAAAAAGGGAAAAAGGAAAAGATCATGAGGATTAAACTGATGTATAAGCTATTCTAATGATTATAGCAAATGCCATTTTAAATTTTAGATGCACGTTCTCCAAATTGCAAGAAAAGGACATGTTACAATATCCTGATGCCTGTGTATTTTCCTTGAACAACTTAGGTAGTAAGTGAAGTGCAAGCAAAATCAAGATTCTTTAAGGATTGGCGAGCTCTATAACTATGGATCCCTTTTGTCTAAGTACCTTTCATATTGGCCTATGCAAAAGCACATAGATAGAGGCAGAAAATAACAAATATCAGGATAAAAAGTAAGGGTTTTATTTTTCTTATGCTGCATGAGACAATTTGTCTCATGCAACACAAAAAGTGTTGCATGAGACAAATTGTCTCATTAAACATGAGAAAAATAAAACCCAAAAAGTAAATACCTCAGCAGGCCACCACATTTGACAAGAGGTTCTTGCCCAGACAACACTTCCCGGGGTTACAGCAAGAGAACTGTTATCACTGACAGATGATTCACGAGGGGTAGATTCTGATGTCTTGAAAATATCCATTTTTTCATTACAACCATCCCTATATAAAAACACGGAACTTAAAAGTTTCAGACCACTTACAAAAAAAACAAATGGAAGGTCTCAAACAACTTATTAGTACTAGCATGCCTGTACAAAACAAACCTATTGCCACCAAGGTCGAGACCATCATCTTGGATGGCTGAACCAACTTCCATAGGTGGAGCATCAAAACATTCAGATGAACACACTGGTCTACCCTCTTGGTAATTGCTGCATCGAACCAGTGTATCTTCAGGAAATTGTTTCACTGCCATTCTCCTCTCCTGCAAACTGCTTGCAGTGACATTGGACAATCTCAATTCAGAGGATGAACCTGGTGAGGAACCTGAATGAAAGAATTGGCCAGATGAAAGATCAACCATAAGTTTCAACAAAATTCAATCAAGATTTGCTGACGACAGACAGACCCGGATTTAAATCCCAATGGAATAATTTAATTCAAATTACAGGTTACATATAGCATGCTTAACAAAACCATGATTTCACTCCATTTTCAGAACATGCAACTTATCAAAGCAAAAAGCACGCAACTACATTGTTATTTCACATAGCTTGACAATTCAAACACCATGAAAGTCACATGAAACTAAATGCGTGAATGCTTACAAACTATCGTCCTAACAAATTTTTAAAATAATATTATAATCCAGTATAGATGTGACATAAATAGGAAATCACACTGCACTAACCAAGGAAGGAGGAAAGAGAATTTTATAATCTCAATTAAGATTGCTTGTCTGAGTCTGACTATGAAAATTTGACAATTCAAGCCGTTTTCAGATGCATCGAAAGAAAAAAAAACACAAAAAATAACATTCTAATATATCCATGTTGGAAATTGTAGTGTTACATTAAAGGCACTAGCTTTACAATTAGCAATTGAGAATTAATTCAAAAGTAAGCACAATTTGGATCCAGATAGAAGCACTTCAAAAGTTTGAGATAAACATGCAGTGTACACAGCAAGAAGTTAAAAGAAGATTAAACCACAATGATACCCACAAGAAAAACCGATCGCCCTTAATGAATTGACAATAATAAAACCTCACAGTGAATAATCAAATCTGTAAACAAAACAAATTCAAGAAAGACTATAGCCAGTAATTGAAGAAATCATGAAAGTGAATGGACCAAAATTCAGAATCCCCAATTGGAAAAAGAAAAAAGAAAATCCTGGAATGTGATAAAGGGGAATTGAGAAGAGGCATGAGAACACAGAGAGAAAGTTACCAGTAGGGGGATTGGAAAGGGAGGAAGGAGTACACATAAACACAGAGAAATCAGTGCGGCGTTTGGGAGGTGAGCTTCTTGGCTGTTGAGGATACTTTGGTATACAATCAATTGGGGTCTTCTTTTTGTTGTTGTTGTTCTTCTTCTTCTCACGTGTGTTCCTCTTCTTGGCCATTGCTGTGAAGAACGGAAGCAGCACAAGAGACGCAAAAGAAAATTACAAGGAAGCAAAGAGGAACCCTAGAGGAAAAGGAAGAGGAAATTGGCAACAGAATCTGGTGGCATTGACAAGTGACAACGTTTATACTACGAATTACAAGACTTGCACATTTATAATGGGCTCGGCCTTCTATGTCTCTCTATCCATTGTGGTGCGTGGTGTAAGTATTGTAGAATTCCTAGTCCTAACTACATAAATTCGAATTCTAGAAGGAATCGAATTCCCAAAAACTTGAGAGCGCCGACCAAAATACAGCCCAAACATGGAAAGAAACTACCGGATATGTTCCATGATCGGGACTATGATGTATTTAGGAAATATTCTTATTACTAAAATTTTCTATTACTAACTTACTACTTATTTAATCACCATTAAATCAAAGGAAAAAGAATGTTGAAATTTTTTAAAAAAAGAGAAAATGTTGATCCAAGAATGATTAGATATGTAGTGAGTTGGTAATAGAAAATCTTGGTAGTAAGAATATTCCTCAATTTTTTTAGCACAGATGCATTAAACTTTTTATTCACACTAAGCATGTTTTTATTTTATTTTAAAAAAATAAAAAATTACAAAAATTAAAAATATGACAAATATTTTTTTGAATATTTTTTAGAAAGAATTAAAACCAACTAAATCATAACATGTGTAGGGGTGGTAAACGAGCCAGGGCCTTTCGCTCGGCTCGTAAAGACCTGAGCTCGTTTAATAAAAGCTCGTGTTGGAATCAGGCTTGGACTTGTATAAAAGCTCGTTTAATAAAAAGGCATCAGGCTCTAATTCATAAGCTCGGCCTTAGAGCCTCCCAGGTTAGCCTAGTCTATAAATATTTATTTATAATTTTTATACTACTTGTAATAACTCTCTCTCATCAATTTATTTCACCTCATTTTATTGGTTTAACAATTTTTTTGAATGATTTTGTTCTATATTATGCTATTTGGATATATATTGAATTTATGTATATTTATGGAATTACTAGTGTTGTTCTATATTATCCTTCATCCTCCTTCACACAAACAAACCCACAAAAACTCATTCGTTCCACTGTGCACTGCTTGTTTGTGTCAATTTATTTTTTTTATTTTTTATTTTTGTTGGCACTTTTTTTTTATAATGGGCTAACATAATATAACTTGTTATCTACCTTCTCTCACTTTATTTTTTATTTATTTATTGTAGACTTTGTAAATTATTGCTGCAAATTGGAAGCTAAGGTTTCTATCTGGAAATTGATTTTTTGTGGAATTTTATTCTCTTATTTTTATTCTTTAACATGCTAACAGGCTAAGACAGGCTTCACACATGCTTTTATTCTTTGTAAATAAATCAGGCCACGGGCCAATATTATATTCGTGACAGGTAACATGCTAAGGCCAGTCGGATACGTTTAAATACATGCTTGGCCCGTTAAGATCAAAGCTCGGCCCGTTAACACCCCTAACCGTGTGTTTGTCTAAATAGTTGTCATTTTATATTGTCTGCATTATCCTATTTTCCTACCTATATTTTTTTATCTGAATATTATGATTTTAATTGATAAAATACATCATTTTTATTTACTTTATAGGTTATGATAATGACTCGCACATAATAAATGAGTAGTTCATTTTTCGCCATGCTGAAATGATATTTGATTATTATAAATCGCGACTCACAATTTTTATAAAATGCATGCTAAGCTTGTGTTAGCATGTATAGCATTACACAACTTTTTTAGGAAAGAATGTCATTGTTATGAATTTCCAATCGAATAGACGAATCTTCATATTTGGTATCACCGCCTAATAAAAAAAGATGATTGTGCACCTATTGAGAGTTAGCATATATGTAAAAATATTACCCTTTTTTTTTTAACAAAAGAGGGTTAAGCCCAAAAGAAAAGAAAACAAACAGAAAACAAAATCAAGACCGAGACGAAATCATCTCATTATGAAATCCGTAGGCCTGGAGACTCCCGCTGCTTCGGTCTGCAGGAGCAAGCCAAGTGTTGCAGGCGGTCTCAAGAAGTGTCAAACATCATCCAACTCCGAGTGATTCAAGAGGTAATTAGCCAACCAGTCCGAATAGCAGTTCGCGGAAAACATGCATAAGATGAAGTTGCCAGCTATGATGCACGGATACGGGATACGGGACACGACATGACACGCCGATACGTTAATTCTAAAAAATGTCATATTTGGACACGTTGTGACATGTTTTGATATTAAATAAAATTTTTAATATATATAATATAATTTGTATTTAATACATATAAGAGTCCATGATAAGTAATATAACTAATCAAATATTTAAATTTCATAACATAAATAAAAATAAAAATAATTTTTTGTACTTTGTTAATTTTTCATATCATATTTCATAATGAAAAAAAATTAATTTAAAAATTATTTTTTTATTTAGTTAATAAAATAAAATTAAGATTTTTTTAAAAAAAATGTGTCCCAGCGTGTCCGAAACGTGTCCCAACGTGTCCGAACGTTGACAGCGTGTCAAAAAAAGTTGATTGCGTGTCCGAAAAACGTGTCAGAGAATTGACCGCGTGTCCTCAAATGTTGACACGTGTCGGACGCGTGTCAGAGCATGTCCGTATCCGACACGTAAATTTTGAAAAAAAAAAAAAAGCGGTGTCCGTGCTAGGTAGGTTGCCGGTTACGGTCCAACTTTTCTTTTATCCGAGTAAGCACTCATGGGCATCATCACCAGACTTGATGAGCAAGAAAATAATTGTTACCGCATCACATTCAACAATCAGACTTTTCCGTCCCGCGTCTGCCTATCCCGTAGGAAAATCCACCTACCCATCTTTCTTCCGAATCCCGCAATAGGCCGCCACAAGCTGCAATCCATGGATTTTTCATTGCAGCACCATCTGTGTTAAGTTTCATCACATCAACTTTCGGAGGCCGCCAACAAATCGCCCTACTTAAGACTCTTCCCCTCAAAAACCTTCTATTAACCACTTGTAAAACATCACGGATCTCAATGACCTTGTCTCCTATCGTCTGCGCAGAAGCGCAATGCAATACTGGCCTATTGCAATAAACCCTCTCATTCCTCCAACCCAAGATCATCCAGCAAGTTATCATAAAGGTAGAGTACCAGGGAATGTCACTGCCAACTAGTCTCTGGCATTGTATGTTCACAGCCAACCATTCTTCCGTAGAGACGGGGAAGAAATCAGCCCCCCAGGTATCGGGCCAAAGGTCTTTCCAGACTTGTTGACCGAGATAACAGTCACGCAAAGTATATAACAGTGTTTCGTTCTCCAAAGCACATAAAGAGACGCTCATGTATCACATTCTACATGAACAATTTAATTCTTTGCGGCCCCTTCCACTTCCAAATCAAATTTGAAACTTTCTCGTCCACCGTGAAAGACACAACCTCCCTGTCAGCTGTACAATAATGATATGGAGCTTTAACCGAGACCTGAAAACTCTTAAGAGGAAGAATGCTTCAGAGGCATTAGACAACCTCTTCAGGGAGAACATCTCTCAACAGGTTCAATTGCAATTGAAAAAATATTACTTACAAGAACATGAAGTTACATCAAATTGCTATAATATTGAGTAAATTATATTAGATTTATTTTTTATTAATATCATTAAATTTATTTGTTATCTTTTTTATTAACCCTTATAGCTTTAAATATTTTTAAAAAAATTATATGATTTTTTTTTGAATAAATTTAAAGGTATCTCCGGCTGTAACCGAAGATTAATCCCCATCGAGCACTGTCCGACCCTCTTGGGGCGGCTCTCCCAAATTCTTTTTTTTCCATTCGCAGGGCTATTATATGATTTTTAAATCGTATAAATCCGTATTATTCTTTAAAAACTTGTAAATTTTAATAATAAATTTTTTAAAATTTAATTTTATAAAATCTTGTTTATGATAAGAAAAATTAAAAAATATTTAAAGACATTACTTTTCTAAATAATCTTTTAAGATTTACAGGATTTTAAATCCCAAAATAATTTTTTAAAATCTTACTGCAGTATATACTTTTACATTTCTAAATTAACATGACTTTGAGTTGATTTTATATTTTTTAAATCGCACTTATTTTTCTAATTGTACTGGAATACATCAGAGTGGAACTTTCTTCATCAAACCAAAAACATAAATTTTTACAATTTATTTTTTAACTTATTTTTTATTTTACTTAATCTGATTGTCATTTTCATTTTATTTCAAAGAACAAAATTATATTTTAAATTTGTTCATAATTTACATGATTAACTTAATATTACATAATTTATTTAGGAGTGTAATAATATTAGGCTTTCACTAGACGACACAATCAAACCCTCGAAAATCTAAAATTTAATTAAAAGACTCGTTTTTTAAAATAAGAAAATTAGTTTTTCCCAATTTAAATAAGATGAGGGATATTCTTACTACCAAAATTTTTTACTAACAATTTATTACCTATTTAATCACCATTGGATCAACATTTTCTCCTTTTTCAATTTTTTTTTAACACTCTCTCTTTGATTCAATGGTGATTAGATAAGTAGTAAATTGGTAGTAGAAATTTTTGATAGTAAGAATATCTTCCCTCTTTAAACAAAAGTTGATGAGGACTCAATTTTATTTATTTATTTATTATAATAAATTTTGGTTGTCATGTCGACTAGTTCGGACACCAATCCCTGGAGACTGTCAAGTTCTATTGTTTTTTTTTTTTAAGGTACAATGTGGGTGTAATTTTTTTTTACATAACCTGGAAGTATCTCTGTTCAACCTCCTCCGGTTACGTTATGCTCGGGATATATAGAGCCCCGCAGGCGGGTGTATATTTCTATTCATATCAAACACCAACCCGATCGAGACGAATATAACATATCGAATTTTTTTTTACCACTATCCGTTATCCGTTGCGCCCTTTGAATGTTACACAGCTATTATAATACACATATTTATTTTTTTTAGGTCTACTTTACTTATATATCTTTAATATTATTGGATCAGATTTCAAGAGAAGAAACAAAGAATGAAGATTAGTTGAGATTATGATCCAAGAGTATTAAAAATAAATATGTAAGATTGGTAGAATATCTTATTCCATAATAATATGATATAAGATTTTAATATTTCTAAATTGAATGTAAATAAGTTATCTACATTCGCTCCAAAACGACATCGTTTTGGGGTGAAAAATTTAAAAATTACAATAAAAAAGACTATTATACCCCTGGAATAAATTATAATTACAAAAATATCTAGATTTCCGCCTCAAAACCAAGGGCGAACCGAGGGGGGCTAGGAGGGCGCCCACCAAATTTGAAGAAATTTTTCTATTATAAGTATAATGCAAGAAACCTCAATTTTTCCTCTCCATTAATGTGAAGTGATTTTCTCACACGCAGAATTTATAGAGCTTCTTTATATTCGCAGGTCCTATATCTATTGAAACTCCTCTAATTCTGAATGCATTTTTTCTCCCTCAACGAAAGTTAACGAAATGAACAAAACAAAAAAAAATAAGAAAGAGTGCAGTTCAAATTCTTGTTGGCACAGACCTGGTGGTAACAGTTAGCATATGAAATTAGTATTAAATTATGGGGAAAGATCTGTCTATAATTTTTTTTTTTTTTACAAATTACTCTACTGTTTGGATCCTCTTATTTTTAAGTTAGAAGCTACTTATAAGCTAAAGCTAAAAAAAACCTAAAAAAAAATTAAAATCAGTTTGGTAATTACAAAAAAAAAAGTTTAAAGGTTACTTAAAAACACATATTTTAATAAAATTATCTCTATATCTATCGTTATAACTCTTTATTTAAAATAAAAACACATAATTCAAGAAAAATAGATAAGAACTTAAAAAAATTTCCACCCAGGAACTTTTAGCTTTCGACATTTTTCTTCATTATAAATTTTTTTTTCTTCATTATAAGAACTTTTCTCAAAACATGTTTCGCCTAATTTATGCTTACAAATAGCTTCTAGCTTAAAAAGAAAGGATTCTAACAGGCACAAATATTTAATGTTTGAAAAGAGAATAAATGTTTAATTTTTAGCCCTCCACAGGGAAATTTTTTTGGGTCCGTCACTGCTCAAAACGATGTCGTTTTGGGCTCAATGTAGATAAATTATCTATATTCACCGTAGAAAAAGCGAACCCACGATATAATGGAATAAGATATTATGTTTTGTTTAATTTTTTTAATATTTATTTTATCTACTTATTTCCAATATCATTAAATCACACTATCAGCCAACCTTATCATTTCTCATCCCTTGATATTATGGACTAAAGATGTAAAAGAAAAAAAAAATAGGTAGAATAAATATAAAATAAGATAGATATAATATTCTATTTATGATAAAACTCAGTAGTGTGATTTGCGGATAAATACTGAATAAATCGAAGTAGAGAATATTGTTTGTCCAGCTTATAATTAATATGAATGTAAATTTTGACAAAAATTCTAATTTTTTAAACTATTTAGTATTTTCATTTTCAAAATTACTGTAATAATAATACGAATGTCAGAACATATTATTATTTAACACGTCTCTCTCATACTAAACATTTAGATTTGTTCTAAAAAAAAGTACATATAGGTTTGTCATGCTAAAATTTAGCATTTTATTTTGGTTATAAACGAACTGATACTATAAATTCTATGAAACTAAGTGCGTGAATGGTTTTAAGGGGAAAAAAAATATTATTAATGGATGGCTCTCGTATCATTTTGCAAATGAAAGGCCGCGAGAAAAAAGCTCGTCTTATTTCAACGTTCCACAAAATGGCAACCTTAACTGCACCAACCTCATAAACGAGCATGCAAGTACTGAAAACATTACCATATATACTCGCCAGCACCAAGCTAGGAGAAAATCTAGAAAAACACCAAAAACATTAGAGATACCATATTCCGAGAATCTCTAATCAAACCCTGTAGCTTCCAATACCATGGCGTTCCCTTTGGGAGCCTTTCTGACCTCATCATTGCTCTTTCTTATTGCATTGCCAATTCCTGAAGTCCATGCAAACATTGTTGGAAGACGCAACAAAGCGCTTACCCCCAAACATCATCGCCCCAAATTTAGACCTGGCCCATGGAAGCAAGCTCATGCTACCTTCTATGAAGGAGGCTCTGGATCATTCGGTATGAACAATTATGAATTAATGCTGATCGATAATAAACAGTATTTAATTAATCCATTATTACACACGTGATAATTGGGTCACGGCCTGATATTAGAATTTCTATAACCTTATTCTATATTCGGTTTTTGTCACCCCCTATTTTTCTAATAAATTATGGAATTCTATCACAGAATAAGTGAGTTTGAATATTATTCATGCACTTACGTAAATGAATCTGCTAGAAGTATAATATAAAAAATCTTTTGTATAATCAAGTGATGGTAGCTCAATTGGCACTAGGAAACTAAACGGGTAGGGATGAGAGCATTGTTCGATCCTCATTCGTACCATATTTCTTTTGCCATAATTGATTCATGACATAGAATATGTTTAATTTTTAAAAAAATCTAAAATTGTAAGGCTTTATCATTTTATGCATACATATATGGTTTGTTAACGAATTAACTAGAATAACTTGATTGCAGGAGGAGCTTGTGGGTATGAGGATGTGGTTAAAGACGGTTTTGGGCTTGATACTGCAGCATTGAGCACAGTTATGTTCAACCAGGGTCAAACATGCGGGGCATGTTACGAGATCAAATGCACAAACTCTCCTCAGTGGTGTAAGCGAGGCCAACCCTCTATTATTGTGACAGCGACCAACCTTTGCCCTTCAGGAGGATGGTGCAGCCCACCAAAAGAGCACTTTGATTTAGCCAAACCATCATTTCTCAAAATTGCAGAATACAAGGGTGGCGTCGTGCCAGTCCAATATCGCAGGTTACATACATACATACATATCATCTAGGTTCATATATACATTAATTTGCATGGTAAAATTAAAAAGTACGATTACACTTACTACCATTTAATTTAGTCTTACTATCTATCAATTTGATTACTATTGAATAAACTTAAAATCAACGGTTGAAAAAGGATAACTGTATTCAGTGGCGGAGCCGGGTTCCGCTTGGAGCCCGGGTCAAAAAATTATATGTATATTTATTTTTCTTAATTTTTGTTATTTCATATTATAATATATTTAAATAATATTAAATACAAAATATTTGAGCAGAGAGCATAAAAAAGAGTTATAATTTTATTAAATATATTTTAATTTTTTATATCAATGAAAATGGACCACATAACTTAATACAACTAATCCAAATCTCTCATCAAATATATTTTAATTTTTTGATAGGGCCAAATTACAAATTTTAGCCCGGGGCAAATTACAATTTTAGACTAAGCCAAATTATAATTAATTATATAATTATACATGATATATACAATTTATTAAAATTTAGCCCGAGTCGAGGCCACCCCAACCGCTATGTGGCTCCGCCACTGAGTGTATTTGATTTCAAGTTGAAACAACATAACCAAATAGTCACTAAGGATAGCAAGGTTAAAATGGTAATAAAAATAACATTTCCCAAATTAAAATTTAAAATGGTATTAATAGTGTTTTTGTTCTAATATATGCAGGGTACCATGCAAGAGACAAGGGGGTATTCGGTTCACCATCACTGGGAATCCTTATTTTAATTTAGTGAAAGTGTGGAATGTTGGAGGAGCTGGGGATATCGTAGGAGTTAAAGTGAAGGGTTCTGATAAGCTTAAATGGACAGAATTGAAGAGAAATTGGGGTCAGAAATGGGAGACTAATGCTATGTTAGTGGGTGAGTCATTGACCTTTAGGGTGAGAGCAAGTGATGGCAGATACTCTACCGCATGGCATGTTGCCCCCAAGAATTGGCAGTTTGGTCAGACTTTTGAAGGCAAAAACTTTCCTTAAATGCTTCTCTGCAACACCAACCATGTAACTGCCATCATTGGTGTTTCTATAGGTTTTTATATACATAGGCATTATGTTGAGAATTAAATCAAGTTTCTCATTATCTCATATGAGTGACCATATCCCTTCAAATGAGATCATTTTTATTTTTTTTAATTAAAGAGATGAAAATAATAATAATAATAATAATAATAATAATAATAATAATAATAATAATAATAATAGATGATTTGAATCCATATATCATCTTGTAATATTGCTGTGCCTATTTGGCCATGTAGTAAATTTAATTGAGAGTAATTAATGTTATTTATGTATAATGTATTTTTTTTTTAGTTTTGCAATAAACGTAGTAATATTATATTATAATGTATGAATATCATTTTTCTAAATTTAATCATATCAATCAATGTGATAATAGCACATTGGAGTTTATCTTTGTCTTCTCTTTTTGACTTCTTACCTTATCATTTATTTCGTGTTTTTTTTTTGTCGTTTTATCATAAGAACTTAATCACACTATAATTTTAGTTATCTTTTTCTTGCACAAATGGTTTTAAATGACATGTATATAATTTTCTAAAGTAGTGTAAAAATATTTACATATTTATATTAGTTTGTTTTACTTTTCTCTTGTTCAGTTTTTTTGTCAATTATACTAAATAATAAATTCAATCTAAGCGAACTAATGAATGTACTCTCTCATTTTTTAGCCTGATACATAAGATTTCTAATTTTTGTCCCGATTTGTTTCATTAGAAGCTTATGATAAATATTTTAAACAAAAAAATTAAGTATAAAATAAAATTAACTGAAAGCATATTTATATTTTTTTAGTTTGCACGGAAATTCCAGGTTGGGCTTCATTTTCATGTTGAACCTCATTTTCACCAAAAACACTTGTTAAGCTATGCAAATTATTGTGAAAAAAATGATTCTAGATTCTAGATTTAAAATTTGTAATAATTTTTTAAAAAATGTCTATTCGAAAGTGATTATAATTCTTAAATTATTATTAATTGGATTCGCTTTTTTCTACAGTGAATGTAGATAACTTATCTACGGTGAGCCTAAAACGACATCGTTTTGAGGCGAAAATCAAGGTATTTTTGTAATTATAATTTATTTCAGATTATAATAGTCTTTTTCATTATAATTTTTTAATTTTTCAACCCAAAACAATATCATTTTAGGAGCGAATGTAGATAACTTATCTACATTCACTCTAGAAACATTAAATCCATTATTATTATACAAATAATAATTAAATCTTTTACAAATATATCAAATTATTATTATTATTCTTAATCAAAATCAATTATTTTAATATAACTTTTTTTAAGTTGATTTTCATAAACTTTTCAAAATTATTCTAAAATATAATCAAACGAGGCCAAATATTTTAAATGAAATCGTGGATTAAAATATAAAATAAGTAATTCAAACATATTTCTACTGTTGTATAAAATGTAATAGAATTCTTTTTTAAATATAAAAATAATTATACAACTCAACTATATTTTGTTATTTTATAACAATATTTAATTATACAAATATATAAAAAAATCCTCATGTTGCAATGTTTCTCCAGCTGGTGCCAACCTCCTAAACTATAAGTTTTTACGGATAGGATCCGTTTACAAATTTTTTAAATTTTTTTTACAAATTATACTATATTCTCCCGGGAGAACATAGTGTAGTTTGCAAAAGTTTGTATTCTCTCAGGAGAATATAATGTAATTTGTAAACAAAAAAATTTGTAAATATAACCTGCCCCAATTTCTTATTATCCTAAAATAATAACTCCTCAATCCCCCTTCAACTCCAAAAATATTTCAAAATATCTTTTAGCGTCAAACTTTTTTTTTTTTTTTGAAAACCTTGGGCGTCACACTTTAGTTTTGTTGGCCACAATAATAACACCATAGTACCAGCGGGTTTAGCAAGTCTCAATTATGCTGTCACATGATATCATCGTCGTATTCTCTTTGAGTATTAATTAAAATCATAAATAATCTTTTCACAAAAAAAAAATCATAAATAATAATCCACACCAAAAAAAATCATAAATAATAATTAAGATTGGAAATGACACAACTATATTGTTTTAAAAATTGTATTAAATTTATTGAATTAAATAATAATTAACACTATAAATAATTATTATCTCTCTAACATTATTTTTTTAAATTTTTATAAATTTAAAATATTAAATTTATTATAAAAAATAAAAACTTGATTATTTATTTTTTTTTTCTCGAATAATTCAAATATTTGATATCTTTGAGATTGGGTGAGAAATATCATACATAAACCATAATTGCTTGATAGCTAGTATTGTTCAAAACGTTATTATTTTGTGTTATAATTCTATTTTTTTTTTTATATTTATCAATGTTTATTGATATTATTTTATTTTCAAAAGATTCAAAATTTGAGGAATAGAAGTAATATCAAAGCACTATCCCGTTGGATAAATAGAAATAAGACTAAACACAACGATTGCGAGGAAAATTATTTATATTTTCTAAATTTTATTTAACCAAAGAAATTAAACAATAATAGGATTCTCCAAGTCTTAAATAGAAAAAATAAAATAAAAATAAAATCAAAAATAATGAAAAGGAATCATGCGCAGCCAAAGAGAATCAAAGAAAAAATGGAAATATAAAATAACGGATATTGACTAAAATTTCCTAAACTATGCAATAAGTCTAAAAAGCCCAAAATGACACATGCATGAATGCATCAACATAAGATTGATGTTTCATTAGATGAAAATTAGTTAATCGAGGTCCACTAAATTTATTAAATTTTAAATTTTTGAAAGAAAAATAAAAATTAAGAATCATATTGTTATGATCGACAATAAAATTTATATTTTTAAAATTAGGGATCTTCTGGAATATAGCATCACACAAATAACTATCATATATATTAGTTATTATTTGACTAAATGAACTTAATACATTTTCCAGAAAATTAATGGAGGATTTAATGATATTAATTATTTTATACTAAATTTTAAGATTTTTGTTTTCAAACATTTGAATTGTCGGGGAGAAAATTCAATCTGGTCATTGATAGTTTAATGTGTTAATTATTATTTGATTAAACGAATTTAATGTTGATTGTCAAAATAACGGAATTGCCTAGCTGAGACACTCTATAATGTTGTGACTTGATATCCTAGTCTGCTAATGGAGCCAGCGAAAACGAAGAGAAGTAGATGGATAAAAAAATTTCAACAAATAGTAACTGAATAATTTTTTCACAAAATGGGTCACATCAAACTTTTAGTCTTTATATATTTCTTTCATATTTCTTTATGCTCTACTTTGTATATGTCATGTAAAGTTAATAATATACAAGACCTACTACTATCTTACACCAAAAGAAACAAATTAAATAAAGGTGATAAGGAAAGAAGTAAATGAAAATAATGATAATTACTGATTTGAAGAGGTGATTGGGGTGTTATTTTGCAAATGTCAACCAATTAGAATATAAATATACATTCTTTACTGCTATCTTAATGTGAAAAAAATAAACTAAAATATTCGTGACTATAAAGGCACAATTTTTGAAGGAATATATCTTCAACAATAACGGAATAATTACTCATTTACTAGAGAAAGAAAAGAGGAAGTACCAGGCAAATGCAATTAAATAGGTTTTTTTTCGCTTCTGTAATTTGAATAAAAAATCCACAAAATCGTTAGTATTAATGGAATACTGGAAATATATTCCATTTGCAGAGGTGATTGCTGTGTCATTACCAAAAACATTAGACAAAGTAAGAACCTTGGACTTTTTTGTTGGATATTAGAACCTTGGACTTTATATATATATATATATATATATATATATATATATATATATATATATATATAAGGTTTATATTTCTGCAGCTGCTGTATGTGCAGCAATCTAATAATTGCCATATATATACTTGAAAGCATTAAATGCAGAAAATCATAACCATACAAAGGATGAAAGCATTAAATGTGGGGAATCATAACTATACACCAGTCATTGTTGTACGTAAAGCGGCTGCAGAAATGATTTTACATATATATATATATATATTCGCCACCACCAAGCTACAACATAACCTAGAAAAATACCTCTAATCAAATATTCGCCACCACCGAGCTCTACAACATAACCTAAAAGAATACCTCTAATCAAACCTACAATTTCCATGGCATTCTTTTGGGAATTCTTTTGTTCTTTCTTATTGCATTGCCAATTTCTGATGTGCATGCAAACATTATTTCCCCGTGGAGATATGAAGCTTATAAGAATTTTGAAAGACCCCACAGCGTGGGGGTTACCTGCAAGCACCATCGCCCCAAGTTTAGCCCTAGCCAATGGAATCCGGCCCATTCTACCTTCTATGAAGGAAACTCCAGAACATCTGATAAGATCAATTTTGAATGCTGATCAATATATAATTTTCATTTAATCCATTACATATGTACAGACCTTTTCATCGTAATAAAATATGTTTGTTTCTTATTATTTTTAGGGAAAAGTGTTTCTATTTACAACATTATATAAAATTATCTCCAACAAATATGTTTGTTTCTTATTATTTTTAGGGAAAAGTGTTTATATTTGACACATTATATAAAATTATCTCCAACAACCCTAACACGAGACATCGATTTGAGATTTAGACAAAAAATAATAAGTGTATTTCGAAAATTGTACTTCTCTTTTGTATCATGAATTTTATCAAATCACCCAATATTTTTTCACAAATCCTCAGATAGCGTTGTTTTGAGGTTGGTGCTTTTTAATTTGTTTTTTTATTTTATCCATCGGTCCATCGATTCGATTAGTTTGATTCAAGTAGTTTAATCCAAGTCTGTTAGTACCAACCTAGTTAAAATTGAGATTGTATGTATGAGGGGAAGGGAATAAAAATTTGTAAAACGTAAATTTGTAATAGATTTTAAAAAGATTTAGCACGTCTCAATTATGCTGTCACCGGTATCATCATCGTATTCTCTTTGAATATTAATTAAAATCATAAATAATAATTAAGATCGGAAGTGACACAATTATATTGTTTTAAAAATTGTATTAAATCTATTGAATTAAATAATAACTAACACTATAAATAATTATTATCTCTCTAACATTTTTTTTAAATTTTTTTAAATTTAAAAACATTAAATTTATTATAAAAAATTAACACTTTGATTATCGATTTTTCTCTCTCTCGAATAATTCAAATATTTGATATCTTTGAGATCGGGTGAGAAATACCACACATAAACCATAATTGCTCGACACTCCCCCTCAAGTTAGTGCATGGATGTCAATCATGCCTAACTTGCTAATTGCTTCTTCAAACACTCTTCCAGAAATCGCTTTGGTCAGTACATCTGTCAACTGATCTTCAAGCTGGAATGAACATCAGCCAAGGAAGGAAGGGCTGGGATGGACATCAGCCACCAACTATAAACGGTGCCGGGATGGGCATCGACAAAATCAAATGTTCTGAAATGAACATCAGCAACATGAACCATGCTCCCCCTGAATAGGAAGCTAAAATAAAGCCAAACAATGGCAAAAATAAATCAAATACAAGCCAAATCAGACTTGAATAACACCACAAACATATGTGGGAATAAAATAAAATTGGCCAAATACAAACCATAAAAGAAAATCAAAATAAAAATAATAAATCATCGAAGAAGATGAAAACATGGCCAAATCAAACTTGGAAGTGGTTCGGTTCGAAACTTGTTCGGTTCGGTTCAAAACTTTTTCGGTTCGGTTCAAAACTGGTTCGGTTCAATTGGAAACGATACGGTTCAGTTCGAAAATGGTTCGGTTCGGAAATTGTTCGGTTCGGTTCAAAATAGTTTGATTCGGGAGTGGTTCGTTTCAAAACTAGTTGTCACGGCCAAATCAGACTTGGAAGTGGTTCGGTTCAAAACTTGTTTGGTTCGGTTCAAAAGTGGTTGATTCGATTGGAAACGGTACGGTTCGGTTCAAAAATGGTTCGGTTCGGAAACGGTTCGGTTCGGAAATGATTCGATTCGGTTCAAAATGGTTCGATTCGGATTAAAATGTTTCGATTCGGGAGTGGTTCGTTTGTTGTTCGGAGTGGCCTTTCTCACCACAATGAGAGCAGGTGTACGAAGGCTTGTCGTTTCGGTTGCGGCCAGAAGATGGAGAAGGTCCTGAGTGAGGTGGATGTGTGAGAAGGGCAGCACCATCACTGGGCTTAGGATTCCCCAGAGTATGGTGTTGTTGAGCTTCTCTTCGAACATAGGCATAAGAACTTTCAAGATCCAATCTGGGATCTTGACGTAGAATAATGTTTTAGGTAACATGAAGGGGGTTCGAGTTTTCATAAGCAGAGTTGGCCATTGAAGAAGAAAAGGAACAATACGAATACAGTTAAAAAAATGGTGTATAAAAAAATTATGGCGATTCGGGGCTTCATAGATCTGGAAGAATAAAAGACTCAGAAAAGTCGATGAAGAGAAAACTAAAAAAAATGATGGCAGCGAAAGATCCATTCATGGAGGATAAAAATGCTCTGATACCATGTCAAAAAGTAGATACACACAAATTGGGATAATAGTTTCTTCCATTCATTTGTTCATTCATTCATTCATTCGTTTGTTCATTTCTCTTTCATTTCTTTCATTCGTTCATTTCTCTTTCATTTCTTTCATTCGTTCATACTTTCCCTCTTCAATTGAGGTCTTTATATACAAATACCCTAGTAACGTTTATTCTTACTTTCAATTTATAACGTATAACAGAAAGATTAAATTACAACTTTAATACAGAAACGTATAACGGAAAGATTAATTGCGAACAGATTTGAATTCAAACTTCGAATCAAATTTCAATTCAACAATTTTGTGTTATAATTCTAATTTTTTTTTCTATTTATCAATGTTTATTGATATTATTTTGTTTTCAAAAGATTCAAAATTTGAGGAATAGAAGTAATGTCAAACCACTATCCCGTTGGCTAAACAGAAATAAGACTAAACACAAGGATTGCGAGAAAAATTATTTACCTTTTCTAAATTTTATTTAACCAAAAAAATTAAATAACATTAGGATTCTCCAATCCTTAAATAGAAAAAATAAAATCAAAAAATAATGAAAAGGAATCATGCGCAGCTAAAGAAGATAATGTACAATCAAAAGAGAATCAAAGAAAAAATAAAAATATAAAATAAATGATATTGACTAAAATTTCCTAAACTATGAAATATGCCTAAAAAGTCCAAAATGACACGTGCACGCACGCACGGATATTTCTAAGCCAATCTTAAATGCATCAACATAAGATTGATGTTTCATTAGATGAAAATTGTTTATTCGAGGTCCTCTAAATTTGATTAAATTTTAAATTTTTGAAAGAAAAATAAAAATCAAGAATCAAATTGTTATGATCGACAATAAAATTTATATTTTTAAATTTGTGGTACTTCTGAAATATAGCATCACAAATAACTATCGTACATATTAGATATTATTGGGCTAAATTAACTTAATACAGTTTTCATAAAATTAATGGGGGATTTAATGATATTAATTATTATATACTAATTAATCTTTAAGATCTTTGTTTTCAAACATTTGAATTCTTTGGGAGAAAAGTCAATCTGTAACTGATAATTTAATGTGTTAATCATTATTTGAATAAACAAATTTAATGTTGATTGTCAAAATAACGTAATTTCTTGGTGTAGCCAGCAATAATGAAGAGAAGTTGATGGATAAAAAAAAAATTCACGAAATAGTAATTGAATAATTTTTTCATAAAATGGGTCGCATCAGACTTTTAGTCTTTATATATTTCATTTTTATTTCCTGATTCACTGCTTTGTATATGTCATCATGTAAGGTTAATAATATGCAAAACTGACTACTATCTTATATGAAAAGAAAAAAAATTAAATAAAGGTGATTATATGGAAAGAAATAAATGAAAATAATGATGATTACTGATTTTAAGAGGTGATTGGGGTGTTAATTTGCAAATGTCATACAATTAGACTATAAACATACATTCTTCACTGCTATCTTAATGCGAAAGAAATAAACTAAAATATCCGTGATTACATAAAGACAATTGTTTAAGAAATATATCTTCAATAGTAACGGAATAATCTAATTACTGATTTACTAGAGAATGAAAGAGTGGGAGTACAGGATAAATGCAGAATAAATGCAATTAGATAGGTTTTTTTCCTTCACATCTGTAATCTGAATGAGTAATCCACATGATCGTTAGTATTAATGGAATACTGGAAATATTTTCCATTTGTAGAGGTGATTGCAGTGTCATTTCCAAAAACATTAGAAAAAGTGAGAACCTTGTAATTTTTTTTGTATATTAGAACTTTTATGAACTGGTATAATGTGCATATTAAATAATAGAGCTAATCAGTGGCAATCCGAGATCCTGACTAAGCATAATCATGGGTGAAATCCATGATTAGGATAAGCCCTAGCGTGACAGCACGGCAATCACCTCTGATCAAGGGACTCCTATAAATACAGGGGTAAACCCCAGAGGTACATATTCTATCTACCTACCTTGGATATACACCGCCAGTCCGTCACCAAGCTACAAAGTAACCTAGGAGAATACCTCTGATCAACCTACAATTCCAATGGCATTTCCTTTGGGAATTCTTTTGTTCTTTCTTATTGCATTGCCGATTTCTGATGTGCATGCAGACATTATCTCCCCATGGAGGTATGAAGCTTATGAAAATTTTGAAGGACGTCACAGAGTCGTTGCCCGCAAGCATCATCGCCCCAAGTTTAGCCCTAGCCAATGGAAGCCGGCTCATGCTACCTTCTATGAAGGAAACTCCAGAACATTTGGTATGATCAATTTTGAATGCTGATCAATATATAATTTTCATTTAATCCTTTACATATACGGTCTTCTTCACCATTCTAGTGTTTCTATTTATCATATTATATAAAGTCATCTCTGGCAACCCTAACACGAGATGTCATTTGGGATCAAGACAAAAAATAATAACTGTTTCGAAAATTGAACTTCTCTTTTGTATCATGAATTTTATAAAATCACCCAATATTCTTCACAGATCCTAAATTGGCGTTATTTTTTGGGTTGAATGATTATCTCACGTTGCTAGAAAAACATTAATTTTTTTTATGCGTACATAAATGGTTTACTCACGAAGAAAAAGAAAAACTTGGTTGCAGGAGGAGCTTGTGGGTATCAAGATGTGGTTAAAGAAGGTTATGGGCTTGACACAACAGCATTGAGCACAGCTTTGTTCAACAATGGCCGGACATGTGGGGCATGTTTCCAGATCAGATGTGTAAAATCTCAATGGTGCAGAGGCCAATCCTCTATTCATGTCACAGCCACCGACCATTGCCCTCCAAATTATAGTATACCAAGTGACAATGGAGGATGGTGCAACCCACCACGCGAGCACTTTGACTTAGCCATCCCTGCATATCTCAAATTTGCAGAATACAGGGGTGGCATTGTGCCGGTCATATATCGCAGGTTACATATACATGATATATTTTATTCATTATAAATATTTAATATTTGAATTAATTTGCATGGTATATATTTGAAATTAATTAATAATGCTTTTGTTACAATATATATGTATATGCAGGGTACCGTGCAAGAAGGAGGGAGGTATTAGGTTCACCATGAATGGGAATCCTTATTTCAATCTGATCAAAGTGTGGAATGTTGGAGGAGCTGGGGAGATAGTAAGAGTGCAAGTGATGAAGGGTGATGGCAAGTTCAAATGGACTGATTTGAGGCGGAATTGGGGTCAGAATTGGGATACAGATGTCAGGTTAGTGGGAGAGAGATTGAGCTTCAGGGTGACAGCAAGTGATGGAAGGTCCAGTGTCTCAATGCGTGTCGCCCCTAAGTATTGGGAGTTTGGTCAGACCTATGAAGGCAAAAACTTCCCGTAGATGCTTCTTTGCAACACCTATGTTTGGTGCTTTTTGATTTGTTTTTTTATTTTATCCATCGGTCCATCGATTATTCGATTAGTTTGATTCAAGTAGTTTAATCCAAGTCTGTTAGTACCGACCTAGTTAAAATTGAGATTGTATGTATGAGGGAAAGGGAATAAAAAATTGTAAAACGTAAATTTGTAATAGATTTTAAAAAGATTTAGCACGTCTCAATTATGCTGTCACCGGTATCATCATCGTATTCTCTTTGAGTATTAATTAAAATCATAAATAATAATTAAGATCGGAAATGACACAATTATATTGTTTTAAAAATTGTATTAAATCTATTGAATTAAATAATAACTAACACTATAAATAATTATTATCTCTCTAACATTTTTTTAAATTTTTTTAAATTTAAAAACATTAAATTTATTATAAAAAATTAACACTTTGATTATCGATTTTTTTCTCTCTCGAATAATTCAAATATTTGATATCTTTGAGATCGGGTGAGAAATACCATACATAAACCATAATTGCTCGACAGCTAGTATAGTTCAAAACGTTATTATTTTTGTCAAAAAGTAGATGCACATAAACTGGGATAATAGTTTCTTCCATTCATTTGTTCATTCATTCATTCATTCGTTTGTTCATTTCTCTTTCATTTCTTTCATTCGTTCATTTCTCTTTCATTTCTTTCATTCGTTCATTTCTCTTTCATTTCTTTCATTCGTTCATACTTTCCCTCTTCAATTGAGGTCTTTATATACAAATACCCTAGTAACGTTTATTCTTACTTTCAATTTATAACGCATAACAGAAAGATTAAATTACAACTTTAATACAGAAACGTATAACGGAAAGATTAATTGCGAACAGATTTGAATTCAAACTTCGAATCAAATTTCAATTCAACACTCCCCCTCGAGTTAGTGCATGGATGTCAATCATGCCTAACTTGCTAATTGCTTCTTCAAACACTCTTCCAGAAATCGCTTTGGTCAGTACATCTGTCAACTGATCTTCAAGCTGGAATGAACATCAGCCAAGGAAGGAAGGGCTGGGATGGACATCAGCCACCAAATATAAACGGTGCCGGGATGGGCATCGACAAAATCAAATGTTCTGAAATGAACATCAGCAACATGAACCATGCTCCCCCTGAATAGGAAGCTAAAATAAAGCCAAACAATGGCAAAAATAAATCAAATACAAGCCAAATCAGACTTGAATAACACCACAAACATATGTGGGAATAAAATAAAATTGGCCAAATACAAACCATAAAAGAAAATCAAAATAAAAATAATAAATCATCGAAGAAGATGAAAACATGGCCAAATCAAACTTGGAAGTGGTTCGGTTCGAAACTTGTTCGGTTCGGTTCGAAACTTTTTCGGTTCGGTTCAAAACTGGTTCGGTTCAATTGGAAACGATACGGTTCAGTTCGAAAATGGTTCGGTTCGGAAATTGTTCGGTTCGGTTCAAAATAGTTTGATTCGGGAGTGGTTCGTTTCAAAACTAGTTGTCACGGCCAAATCAGACTTGGAAGTGGTTCGGTTCAAAACTTGTTCGGTTCGGTTCGAAACTGGTTCGGTTCAAAAGTGGTTCGATTCGATTGGAAACGGTACGGTTCGGTTCAAAAATGGTTCGGTTCGGAAACGGTTCGGTTCGGTTCGGAAATGATTCGATTCGGTTCAAAATGGTTCGATTCGGTTTAAGATGTTTCGATTCGGGAGTGGTTCGTTTGTTGTTCGGAGTGGCCTTTCTCACCACAATGAGAGCAGGTGTACGAAGGCTTGTCGTTACGGTTGCGGCCAGAAGATGGAGAAGGTCCTGAGTGAGGTGGATGTGTGATAAGGGCAGCACCATCACTGGGCTTAGGATTCCCCAGAGTATGGTGTTGTTGAGCTTCTCTTCGAACATAGGCATAAGAACTTTCAAGATCCAATCTGGGATCTTGACGTAGAATAATGTTTTAGGGAACATGAAGGGGGTTCGAGTTTTCATAAGCAGAGTTGGCCATTGAAGAAGAAAAGGAACAATACGAATACAGTTAAAAAAATGGTGTATAAAAAAATTATGGCGATTCGGGGCTTCATAGATCTGGAAGAATAAAAGACTCAGAAAAGTCGATGAAGAGAAAACTAAAAAAAATGATGGCAGCGAAAGATCCATTCATGGAGGATAAAAATGCTCTGATACCATGTCAAAAAGTAGATACACACAAATTGGGATAATAGTTTCTTCCATTCATTTGTTCATTCATTCATTCATTCGTTTGTTCATTTCTCTTTCATTTCTTTCATTCGTTCATTTCTCTTTCATTTCTTCCATTCGTTCATACTTTCCCTCTTCAATTGAGGTCTTTATATACAAATACCCTAGTAACGTTTATTCTTACTTTCAATTTATAACGCATAACAGAAAGATTAAATTACAACTTTAATACAGAAACGTATAACGGAAAGATTAATTGCGAACAGATTTGAATTCAAACTTCGAATCAAATTTCAATTCAACAATTTTGTGTTATAATTCTAATTTTTTTTTCTATTTATCAATGTTTATTGATATTATTTTGTTTTCAAAAGATTCAAAATTTGAGGAATAGAAGTAATGTCAAACCACTATCCCGTTGGCTAAACAGAAATAAGACTAAACACAAGGATTGCGAGAAAAATTATTTACCTTTTCTAAATTTTATTTAACCAAAAAAATTAAATAACATTAGGATTCTCCAATCCTTAAATAGAAAAAATAAAATCAAAAAATAATGAAAAGGAATCATGCGCAGCTAAAGAAGATAATGTACAATCAAAAGAGAATCAAAGAAAAAATAAAAATATAAAATAAATGATATTGACTAAAATTTCCTAAACTATGAAATATGCCTAAAAAGTCCAAAATGACACGTGCACGCACGCACGGATATTTCTAAGCCAATCTTAAATGCATCAACATAAGATTGATGTTTCATTAGATGAAAATTGTTTATTCGAGGTCCTCTAAATTTGATTAAATTTTAAATTTTTGAAAGAAAAATAAAAATCAAGAATCAAATTGTTATGATCGACAATAAAATTTATATTTTTAAATTTGTGGTACTTCTGAAATATAGCATCACAAATAACTATCGTACATATTAGATATTATTTGGCTAAATTAACTTAATACAGTTTTCATAAAATTAATGGGGGATTTAATGATATTAATTATTATATACTAATTAATCTTTAAGATCTTTGTTTTCAAACATTTGAATTCTTTGGGAGAAAAGTCAATCTGTAACTGATAATTTAATGTGTTAATCATTATTTGAATAAACAAATTTAATGTTGATTGTCAAAATAACGTAATTTCTTGGTGTAGCCAGCAATAATGAAGAGAAGTTGATGGATAAAAAAAAAATTCACGAAATAGTAATTGAATAATTTTTTCATAAAATGGGTCGCATCAGACTTTTAGTCTTTATATATTTCATTTTTATTTCCTGATTCACTGCTTTGTATATGTCATCATGTAAGGTTAATAATATGCAAAACTGACTACTATCTTATATGAAAAGAAAAAAAATTAAATAAAGGTGATTATATGGAAAGAAATAAATGAAAATAATGATGATTACTGATTTTAAGAGGTGATTGGGGTGTTAATTTGCAAATGTCATACAATTAGACTATAAACATACATTCTTCACTGCTATCTTAATGCGAAAGAAATAAACTAAAATATCCGTGATTACATAAAGACAATTGTTTAAGAAATATATCTTCAATAGTAACGGAATAATCTAATTACTGATTTACTAGAGAATGAAAGAGTGGGAGTACAGGATAAATGCAGAATAAATGCAATTAGATAGGTTTTTTTCCTTCACATCTGTAATCTGAATGAGTAATCCACATGATCGTTAGTATTAATGGAATACTGGAAATATTTTCCATTTGTAGAGGTGATTGCAGTGTCATTTCCAAAAACATTAGAAAAAGTGAGAACCTTGTAATTTTTTTTGTATATTAGAACTTTTATGAACTGGTATAATGTGCATATTAAATAATAGAGCTAATCAGTGGCAATCCGAGATCCTGACTAAGCATAATCATGGGTGAAATCCATGATTAGGATAAGCCCTAGCGTGACAGCACGGCAATCACCTCTGATCAAGGGACTCCTATAAATACAGGGGTAAACCCCAGAGGTACATATTCTATCAACCTACCTTCGATATACACCGTCACCAAGCTACAAAGTAACCTAGGAGAATACCTCTGATCAACCTACAATTCCAATGGCATTTCCTTTGGGAATTCTTTTGTTCTTTCTTATTGCATTGCCGATTTCTGATGTGCATGCAGACATTATCTCCCCATGGAGGTATGAAGCTTATGAAAATTTTGAAGGACGTCACAGAGTCGTTGCCCGCAAGCATCATCGCCCCAAGTTTAGCCCTAGCCAATGGAAGCCGGCTCATGCTACCTTCTATGAAGGAAACTCCAGAACATTTGGTATGATCAATTTTGAATGCTGATCAATATATAATTTTCATTTAATCCTTTACATATACGGTCTTCTTCACCATTCTAGTGTTTCTATTTATCATATTATATAAAGTCATCTCTGGCAACCCTAACACGAGATGTCATTTGGGATCAAGACAAAAAATAATAACTGTTTCGAAAATTGAACTTCTCTTTTGTATCATGAATTTTATAAAATCACCCAATATTCTTCACAGATCCTAAATTGGCGTTATTTTTTGGGTTGAATGATTATCTCACGTTGCTAGAAAAACATTAATTTTTTTTATGCGTACATAAATGGTTTACTCACGAAGAAAAAGAAAAACTTGGTTGCAGGAGGAGCTTGTGGGTATCAAGATGTGGTTAAAGAAGGTTATGGGCTTGACACAACAGCATTGAGCACAGCTTTGTTCAACAATGGCCGGACATGTGGGGCATGTTTCCAGATCAGATGTGTAAAATCTCAATGGTGCAGAGGCCAATCCTCTATTCATGTCACAGCCACCGACCATTGCCCTCCAAATTATAGTATACCAAGTGACAATGGAGGATGGTGCAACCCACCACGCGAGCACTTTGACTTAGCCATCCCTGCATATCTCAAATTTGCAGAATACAGGGGTGGCATTGTGCCGGTCATATATCGCAGGTTACATATACATGATATATTTTATTCATTATAAATATTTGAATTAATTTGCATGGTATATATTTGAAATTAATTAATAATGCTTTTGTTACAATATATATGTATATGCAGGGTACCGTGCAAGAAGGAGGGAGGTATTAGGTTCACCATGAATGGGAATCCTTATTTCAATCTGATCAAAGTGTGGAATGTTGGAGGAGCTGGGGAGATAGTAAGAGTGCAAGTGATGAAGGGTGATGGCAAGTTCAAATGGACTGATTTGAGGCGGAATTGGGGTCAGAATTGGGATACAGATGTCAGGTTAGTGGGAGAGAGATTGAGCTTCAGGGTGACAGCAAGTGATGGAAGGTCCAGTGTCTCAATGCGTGTCGCCCCTAAGTATTGGGAGTTTGGTCAGACCTATGAAGGCAAAAACTTCCCGTAGATGCTTCTTTGCAACACCTATGTTTGGTGCTTTTTGATTTGTTTTTTTATTTTATCCATCGGTCCATCGATTATTCGATTAGTTTGATTCAAGTAGTTTAATCCAAGTCTGTTAGTACCGACCTAGTTAAAATTGAGATTGTATGTATGAGGGAAAGGGAATAAAAAATTGTAAAACGTAAATTTGTAATAGATTTTAAAAAGATTTAGCACGTCTCAATTATGCTGTCACCGGTATCATCATCGTATTCTCTTTGAGTATTAATTAAAATCATAAATAATAATTAAGATCGGAAATGACACAATTATATTGTTTTAAAAATTGTATTAAATCTATTGAATTAAATAATAACTAACACTATAAATAATTATTATCTCTCTAACATTTTTTTAAATTTTTTTAAATTTAAAAACATTAAATTTATTATAAAAAATTAACACTTTGATTATCGATTTTTTTCTCTCTCGAATAATTCAAATATTTGATATCTTTGAGATCGGGTGAGAAATACCATACATAAACCATAATTGCTCGACAGCTAGTATAGTTCAAAACGTTATTATTTTTGTCAAAAAGTAGATGCACATAAACTGGGATAATAGTTTCTTCCATTCATTTGTTCATTCATTCATTCATTCGTTTGTTCATTTCTCTTTCATTTCTTTCATTCGTTCATTTCTCTTTCATTTCTTTCATTCGTTCATTTCTCTTTCATTTCTTTCATTCGTTCATACTTTCCCTCTTCAATTGAGGTCTTTATATACAAATACCCTAGTAACGTTTATTCTTACTTTCAATTTATAACGCATAACAGAAAGATTAAATTACAACTTTAATACAGAAACGTATAACGGAAAGATTAATTGCGAACAGATTTGAATTCAAACTTCGAATCAAATTTCAATTCAACACTCCCCCTCGAGTTAGTGCATGGATGTCAATCATGCCTAACTTGCTAATTGCTTCTTCAAACACTCTTCCAGAAATCGCTTTGGTCAGTACATCTGTCAACTGATCTTCAAGCTGGAATGAACATCAGCCAAGGAAGGAAGGGCTGGGATGGACATCAGCCACCAACTATAAACGGTGCCGGGATGGGCATCGACAAAATCAAATGTTCTGAAATGAACATCAGCAACATGAACCATGCTCCCCCTGAATAGGAAGCTAAAATAAAGCCAAACAATGGCAAAAATAAATCAAATACAAGCCAAATCAGACTTGAATAACACCACAAACATATGTGGGAATAAAATAAAATTGGCCAAATACAAACCATAAAAGAAAATCAAAATAAAAATAATAAATCATCGAAGAAGATGAAAACATGGCCAAATCAAACTTGGAAGTGGTTCGGTTCGAAACTTGTTCGGTTCGGTTCGAAACTTTTTCGGTTCGGTTCAAAACTGGTTCGGTTCAATTGGAAACGATACGGTTCAGTTCGAAAATGGTTCGGTTCGGAAATTGTTCGGTTCGGTTCAAAATAGTTTGATTCGGGAGTGGTTCGTTTCAAAACTAGTTGTCACGGCCAAATCAGACTTGGAAGTGGTTCGGTTCAAAACTTGTTCGGTTCGGTTCGAAACTGGTTCGGTTCAAAAGTGGTTCGATTCGATTGGAAACGGTACGGTTCGGTTCAAAAATGGTTCGGTTCGGAAACGGTTCGGTTCGGTTCGGAAATGATTCGATTCGGTTCAAAATGGTTCGATTCGGTTTAAGATGTTTCGATTCGGGAGTGGTTCGTTTGTTGTTCGGAGTGGCCTTTCTCACCACAATGAGAGCAGGTGTACGAAGGCTTGTCGTTACGGTTGCGGCCAGAAGATGGAGAAGGTCCTGAGTGAGGTGGATGTGTGAGAAGGGCAGCACCATCACTGGGCTTAGGATTCCCCAGAGTATGGTGTTGTTGAGCTTCTCTTCGAACATAGGCATAAGAACTTTCAAGATCCAATCTGGGATCTTGACGTAGAATAATGTTTTAGGGAACATGAAGGGGGTTCGAGTTTTCATAAGCAGAGTTGGCCATTGAAGAAGAAAAGGAACAATACGAATACAGTTAAAAAAATGGTGTATAAAAAAATTATGGCGATTCGGGGCTTCATAGATCTGGAAGAATAAAAGACTCAGAAAAGTCGAAAGAGAAAACTAAAAAAAATGATGGCAGCGAAAGATCCATTCATGGAGGATAAAAATGCTCTGATACCATGTCAAAAAGTAGATACACACAAATTGGGATAATAGTTTCTTCCATTCATTTGTTCATTCATTCATTCATTCGTTTGTTCATTTCTCTTTCATTTCTTTCATTCGTTCATTTCTCTTTCATTTCTTCCATTCGTTCATACTTTCCCTCTTCAATTGAGGTCTTTATATACAAATACCCTAGTAACGTTTATTCTTACTTTCAATTTATAACGCATAACAGAAAGATTAAATTACAACTTTAATACAGAAACGTATAACGGAAAGATTAATTGCGAACAGATTTGAATTCAAACTTCGAATCAAATTTCAATTCAACAATTTTGTGTTATAATTCTAATTTTTTTTTCTATTTATCAATGTTTATTGATATTATTTTGTTTTCAAAAGATTCAAAATTTGAGGAATAGAAGTAATGTCAAACCACTATCCCGTTGGCTAAACAGAAATAAGACTAAACACAAGGATTGCGAGAAAAATTATTTACCTTTTCTAAATTTTATTTAACCAAAAAAATTAAATAACATTAGGATTCTCCAATCCTTAAATAGAAAAAATAAAATCAAAAAATAATGAAAAGGAATCATGCGCAGCTAAATAAGATAATGTACAATCAAAAGAGAATCAAAGAAAAAATAAAAATATAAAATAAATGATATTGACTAAAATTTCCTAAACTATGAAATATGCCTAAAAAGTCCAAAATGACACGTGCACGCACGCACGGATATTTCTAAGCCAATCTTAAATGCATCAACATAAGATTGATGTTTCATTAGATGAAAATTGTTTATTCGAGGTCCTCTAAATTTGATTAAATTTTAAATTTTTGAAAGAAAAATAAAAATCAAGAATCAAATTGTTATGATCGACAATAAAATTTATATTTTTAAATTTGTGGTACTTCTGAAATATAGCATCACAAATAACTATCGTACATATTAGATATTATTTGGCTAAATTAACTTAATACAGTTTTCATAAAATTAATGGGGGATTTAATGATATTAATTATTATATACTAATTAATCTTTAAGATCTTTGTTTTCAAACATTTGAATTCTTTGGGAGAAAAGTCAATCTGTAACTGATAATTTAATGTGTTAATCATTATTTGAATAAACAAATTTAATGTTGATTGTCAAAATAACGTAATTTCTTGGTGTAGCCAGCAATAATGAAGAGAAGTTGATGGATAAAAAAAAAATTCACGAAATAGTAATTGAATAATTTTTTCATAAAATGGGTCGCATCAGACTTTTAGTCTTTATATATTTCATTTTTATTTCCTGATTCACTGCTTTGTATATGTCATCATGTAAGGTTAATAATATGCAAAACTGACTACTATCTTATATGAAAAGAAAAAAAATTAAATAAAGGTGATTATATGGAAAGAAATAAATGAAAATAATGATGATTACTGATTTTAAGAGGTGATTGGGGTGTTAATTTGCAAATGTCATACAATTAGACTATAAACATACATTCTTCACTGCTATCTTAATGCGAAAGAAATAAACTAAAATATCCGTGATTACATAAAGACAATTGTTTAAGAAATATATCTTCAATAGTAACGGAATAATCTAATTACTGATTTACTAGAGAATGAAAGAGTGGGAGTACAGGATAAATGCAGAATAAATGCAATTAGATAGGTTTTTTTCCTTCACATCTGTAATCTGAATGAGTAATCCACATGATCGTTAGTATTAATGGAATACTGGAAATATTTTCCATTTGTAGAGGTGATTGCAGTGTCATTTCCAAAAACATTAGAAAAAGTGAGAACCTTGTAATTTTTTTTGTATATTAGAACTTTTATGAACTGGTATAATGTGCATATTAAATAATAGAGCTAATCAGTGGCAATCCGAGATCCTGACTAAGCATAATCATGGGTGAAATCCATGATTAGGATAAGCCCTAGCGTGACAGCACGGCAATCACCTCTGATCAAGGGACTCCTATAAATACAGGGGTAAACCCCAGAGGTACATATTCTATCAACCTACCTTCGATATACACCGTCACCAAGCTACAAAGTAACCTAGGAGAATACCTCTGATCAACCTACAATTCCAATGGCATTTCCTTTGGGAATTCTTTTGTTCTTTCTTATTGCATTGCCGATTTCTGATGTGCATGCAGACATTATCTCCCCATGGAGGTATGAAGCTTATGAAAATTTTGAAGGACGTCACAGAGTCGTTGCCCGCAAGCATCATCGCCCCAAGTTTAGCCCTAGCCAATGGAAGCCGGCTCATGCTACCTTCTATGAAGGAAACTCCAGAACATTTGGTATGATCAATTTTGAATGCTGATCAATATATAATTTTCATTTAATCCTTTACATATACGGTCTTCTTCACCATTCTAGTGTTTCTATTTATCATATTATATAAAGTCATCTCTGGCAACCCTAACACGAGATGTCATTTGGGATCAAGACAAAAAATAATAACTGTTTCGAAAATTGAACTTCTCTTTTGTATCATGAATTTTATAAAATCACCCAATATTCTTCACAGATCCTAAATTGGCGTTATTTTTTGGGTTGAATGATTATCTCACGTTGCTAGAAAAACATTAATTTTTTTTATGCGTACATAAATGGTTTACTCACGAAGAAAAAGAAAAACTTGGTTGCAGGAGGAGCTTGTGGGTATCAAGATGTGGTTAAAGAAGGTTATGGGCTTGACACAACAGCATTGAGCACAGCTTTGTTCAACAATGGCCGGACATGTGGGGCATGTTTCCAGATCAGATGTGTAAAATCTCAATGGTGCAGAGGCCAATCCTCTATTCATGTCACAGCCACCGACCATTGCCCTCCAAATTATAGTATACCAAGTGACAATGGAGGATGGTGCAACCCACCACGCGAGCACTTTGACTTAGCCATCCCTGCATATCTCAAATTTGCAGAATACAGGGGTGGCATTGTGCCGGTCATATATCGCAGGTTACATATACATGATATATTTTATTCATTATAAATATTTGAATTAATTTGCATGGTATATATTTGAAATTAATTAATAATGCTTTTGTTACAATATATATGTATATGCAGGGTACCGTGCAAGAAGGAGGGAGGTATTAGGTTCACCATGAATGGGAATCCTTATTTCAATCTGATCAAAGTGTGGAATGTTGGAGGAGCTGGGGAGATAGTAAGAGTGCAAGTGATGAAGGGTGATGGCAAGTTCAAATGGACTGATTTGAGGCGGAATTGGGGTCAGAATTGGGATACAGATGTCAGGTTAGTGGGAGAGAGATTGAGCTTCAGGGTGACAGCAAGTGATGGAAGGTCCAGTGTCTCAATGCGTGTCGCCCCTAAGTATTGGGAGTTTGGTCAGACCTATGAAGGCAAAAACTTCCCGTAGATGCTTCTTTGCAACACCTATGTTTGGTGCTTTTTGATTTGTTTTTTTATTTTATCCATCGGTCCATCGATTATTCGATTAGTTTGATTCAAGTAGTTTAATCCAAGTCTGTTAGTACCGACCTAGTTAAAATTGAGATTGTATGTATGAGGGAAAGGGAATAAAAAATTGTAAAACGTAAATTTGTAATAGATTTTAAAAAGATTTAGCACGTCTCAATTATGCTGTCACCGGTATCATCATCGTATTCTCTTTGAGTATTAATTAAAATCATAAATAATAATTAAGATCGGAAATGACACAATTATATTGTTTTAAAAATTGTATTAAATCTATTGAATTAAATAATAACTAACACTATAAATAATTATTATCTCTCTAACATTTTTTTAAATTTTTTTAAATTTAAAAACATTAAATTTATTATAAAAAATTAACACTTTGATTATCGATTTTTTTCTCTCTCGAATAATTCAAATATTTGATATCTTTGAGATCGGGTGAGAAATACCATACATAAACCATAATTGCTCGACAGCTAGTATAGTTCAAAACGTTATTATTTTTGTCAAAAAGTAGATGCACATAAACTGGGATAATAGTTTCTTCCATTCATTTGTTCATTCATTCATTCATTCGTTTGTTCATTTCTCTTTCATTTCTTTCATTCGTTCATTTCTCTTTCATTTCTTTCATTCGTTCATTTCTCTTTCATTTCTTTCATTCGTTCATACTTTCCCTCTTCAATTGAGGTCTTTATATACAAATACCCTAGTAACGTTTATTCTTACTTTCAATTTATAACGCATAACAGAAAGATTAAATTACAACTTTAATACAGAAACGTATAACGGAAAGATTAATTGCGAACAGATTTGAATTCAAACTTCGAATCAAATTTCAATTCAACACTCCCCCTCGAGTTAGTGCATGGATGTCAATCATGCCTAACTTGCTAATTGCTTCTTCAAACACTCTTCCAGAAATCGCTTTGGTCAGTACATCTGTCAACTGATCTTCAAGCTGGAATGAACATCAGCCAAGGAAGGAAGGGCTGGGATGGACATCAGCCACCAACTATAAACGGTGCCGGGATGGGCATCGACAAAATCAAATGTTCTGAAATGAACATCAGCAACATGAACCATGCTCCCCCTGAATAGGAAGCTAAAATAAAGCCAAACAATGGCAAAAATAAATCAAATACAAGCCAAATCAGACTTGAATAACACCACAAACATATGTGGGAATAAAATAAAATTGGCCAAATACAAACCATAAAAGAAAATCAAAATAAAAATAATAAATCATCGAAGAAGATGAAAACATGGCCAAATCAAACTTGGAAGTGGTTCGGTTCGAAACTTGTTCGGTTCGGTTCGAAACTTTTTCGGTTCGGTTCAAAACTGGTTCGGTTCAATTGGAAACGATACGGTTCAGTTCGAAAATGGTTCGGTTCGGAAATTGTTCGGTTCGGTTCAAAATAGTTTGATTCGGGAGTGGTTCGTTTCAAAACTAGTTGTCACGGCCAAATCAGACTTGGAAGTGGTTCGGTTCAAAACTTGTTCGGTTCGGTTCGAAACTGGTTCGGTTCAAAAGTGGTTCGATTCGATTGGAAACGGTACGGTTCGGTTCAAAAATGGTTCGGTTCGGAAACGGTTCGGTTCGGTTCGGAAATGATTCGATTCGGTTCAAAATGGTTCGATTCGGTTTAAGATGTTTCGATTCGGGAGTGGTTCGTTTGTTGTTCGGAGTGGCCTTTCTCACCACAATGAGAGCAGGTGTACGAAGGCTTGTCGTTACGGTTGCGGCCAGAAGATGGAGAAGGTCCTGAGTGAGGTGGATGTGTGAGAAGGGCAGCACCATCACTGGGCTTAGGATTCCCCAGAGTATGGTGTTGTTGAGCTTCTCTTCGAACATAGGCATAAGAACTTTCAAGATCCAATCTGGGATCTTGACGTAGAATAATGTTTTAGGGAACATGAAGGGGGTTCGAGTTTTCATAAGCAGAGTTGGCCATTGAAGAAGAAAAGGAACAATACGAATACAGTTAAAAAAATGGTGTATAAAAAAATTATGGCGATTCGGGGCTTCATAGATCTGGAAGAATAAAAGACTCAGAAAAGTCGATGAAGAGAAAACTAAAAAAAATGATGGCAGCGAAAGATCCATTCATGGAGGATAAAAATGCTCTGATACCATGTCAAAAAGTAGATACACACAAATTGGGATAATAGTTTCTTCCATTCATTTGTTCATTCATTCATTCGTTTGTTCATTTCTCTTTCATTTCTTTCATTCGTTCATTTCTCTTTCATTTCTTCCATTCGTTCATACTTTCCCTCTTCAATTGAGGTCTTTATATACAAATACCCTAGTAACGTTTATTCTTACTTTCAATTTATAACGCATAACAGAAAGATTAAATTACAACTTTAATACAGAAACGTATAACGGAAAGATTAATTGCGAACAGATTTGAATTCAAACTTCGAATCAAATTTCAATTCAACAATTTTGTGTTATAATTCTAATTTTTTTTCTATTTATCAATGTTTATTGATATTATTTTGTTTTCAAAAGATTCAAAATTTGAGGAATAGAAGTAATGTCAAACCACTATCCCGTTGGCTAAACAGAAATAAGACTAAACACAAGGATTGCGAGAAAAATTATTTACCTTTTCTAAATTTTATTTAACCAAAAAAATTAAATAACATTAGGATTCTCCAATCCTTAAATAGAAAAAATAAAATCAAAAAATAATGAAAAGGAATCATGCGCAGCTAAAGAAGATAATGTACAATCAAAAGAGAATCAAAGAAAAAATAAAAATATAAAATAAATGATATTGACTAAAATTTCCTAAACTATGAAATATGCCTAAAAAGTCCAAAATGACACGTGCACGCACGCACGGATATTTCTAAGCCAATCTTAAATGCATCAACATAAGATTGATGTTTCATTAGATGAAAATTGTTTATTCGAGGTCCTCTAAATTTGATTAAATTTTAAATTTTTGAAAGAAAAATAAAAATCAAGAATCAAATTGTTATGATCGACAATAAAATTTATATTTTTAAATTTGTGGTACTTCTGAAATATAGCATCACAAATAACTATCGTACATATTAGATATTATTTGGCTAAATTAACTTAATACAGTTTTCATAAAATTAATGGGGGATTTAATGATATTAATTATTATATACTAATTAATCTTTAAGATCTTTGTTTTCAAACATTTGAATTCTTTGGGAGAAAAGTCAATCTGTAACTGATAATTTAATGTGTTAATCATTATTTGAATAAACAAATTTAATGTTGATTGTCAAAATAACGTAATTTCTTGGTGTAGCCAGCAATAATGAAGAGAAGTTGATGGATAAAAAAAAAATTCACGAAATAGTAATTGAATAATTTTTTCATAAAATGGGTCGTGTAACAGCCCGTTACGTACCGGTATTGTTAACATTAATTATGATATTAAGCGCAGTTACAATCACAGCAGTTCATTTATAAAAATGAGAATAAACTTTTTCCGATTATTACGCGAACAGTAAAAGTATAAAAAGCGTAATAATAAAAAGCTGTGACCGTAACTGAAACACTAGCGGAAGACTTTCTTAACTATTTATACACTTCATTTTATTACCTACAAGAAACTAAGGGGTTCCCATAAACCCACTTAGCCAATTCCTCACTTTTACGTTTTTACCACTTAACTGGACTTGCTAATTGTTTTTCTACGAACACCAAAATAAAAATCCGAACTTAAACTCCAGGTCATTCTTTTTCCTTATTCAATTACCTTTCTAACAAGCTATCACACACTTGATTCCGAGCTCGTGAGCTCCGGTTATCGCCGTTTGAAGTTGGACAAACAACATTGTCTACCAACTCCGAAACAGTCTAAAAACGTCCAAACTTCACGGAATAAACTGCACCTAACCACAAGGACACTGCCTCTCAAAATTTTACACCATAAACTAGACACCTCAAACTTCGATTTGATATATCGTACGCTTAATTTGACCAAGTAACGAAGCGGGAATTAATTTCCCAACACAGACCCGAATCTGCCCACTGGTGCTGGCCAGAAACAGGGCAGTGCGTAACAACAGCCCCCATGGGCTGCGCACACCACCAATGAACCTAGGCTTTTGACACAACGTAGGGGACATCCTAAGCTTCAAAATGGCGTATGGCACGTCCCAATCGGACCACTATGGAGAGAGATACGCTCCTCCAAAGTTCACCCAAAAACTGCCAATTCTACAGAAAATTCGCCAGAGTTTCCTTTGTATTTCCAAGAATCCCCAAATTTTCATAACCTGTTTAACACCACTATTACACCTGAAATCCAGCAAAATCCAATGGGTGGCACACACAAGGTCCAACAACGCCTTGGGGCACTTACAACCCAATCCAATAAACACTTAAAACATAAACATCATCATGCATAAACCATAATGCAAGTAATCATAAACCTACAATGGGCCTAAAGCCCTTCCATCACATTACATACATCCATGGTACATTTACAATACTGGATTACATTTACATTTTCAACTTTAACTTTAAACTACAAATATTTCATATTACAACATCACTTGCCAAATACATACATAACTAAAATGACATGAAACTAAACTTAGCCAAAATAACATGAACATAATGCTAATGGACTCCACCTACACACATATACATGTTCATGCTCTAAGTCTAGCCTGGGCCAAATGGCCACCAAAAAGTACACTATACACCACTGCTCCACTCGTCATCATGCGGGCTTCTTGCCCGCTGCTCCGTGTCCACTGGTACATCCTGAAATAAATGCCCCGAGACGGGGTGAGATATACGGATATATCTCAGTAACCAAGAGGTTCTGGAGAAAACTCCACCCAATGGTTCACTTCGATGTATACAAATAGCATAAAAACAACACCACTGTTATAAAACGGGATAAAGCAAGGGATTTAGAGAAATGGGGGATATATCAGAACAACTACGACATGCGGGATGGTAGCTACCAATACCACGCCATGTCCTCGGCTATACGCCTATGGGTACTACCCCTGGCGTGTTCATAGAACAACCCACCAAGGTACCCCTTCCAACCATATACACCCGAGACAACCTAGTGTGCTCCTATCCGGATAACACACCACGACCCTGGGTCAACTGGAACTCCCTCTCGGAGACCTATCCAGTGGCAGTCCGGAACACTTGCCCGAAGGCTAAAAAAAATATCTACTGGCCAGAGATCTGGTACATAAGTACCCACTGTGATAATGCACATGCATGCTCATGCTGTTCTACACTACTCATACACACTTCCTACCATTGCCATCAACTAGCAAGGTGGAACACAGAAGGGGAACAAGCCCCAGTACCAAGAGGTTACCTTTCTTTTTTCCTTTCACTTAGCTCCGCAGAACTCCACTTACAGCTTGATTCTCCGGGAACGCCTCTATCCACTTGATCCAGGACCAAGGGCAATCCACTGTTTCACTGTTCCAAGTCTATGTCCACGTACGACAACCTGTACAACCATGCACAGCCGTCAGTTTCAGTCACAATACGTCAAAACGCAAAAACGTCAAATTCCTCTTCTCTCCCTCTAAGGTTCGGCCATCATAGGGTTATTTTAGGTTTTATTTTTCTAAATTTTCTTTCTCATTTTATTTCACTTACTTAGGTTACCCAAAGGCTAGTTCAATCGCCGTTTTACGGTTTTACGACTTTTTCGCAACGTTTTGCGAATTATTACACTTTAGGCACATTTTGCCACTTTCAACACTTATCATTTTTACATTGATTCTTCCACATGCCAATCACCACACAACCCATCTAATGACTTTTCCATCACACAACACAACACCAAAGTGTTCTAAAACATCCATTTGCTCAATTGTACATAAATGGCCTAATCTTGGTTAGTCCAAACCAAGGATTTCCACTCAATTCCTATGGCCCACAACTCACATAATCACTTCCTAACATCATATAATCACACTACAATTCACTATACCACACATTAACACAAAACTCAAAAATTCCATTTCATGCATCAATTTTTTTCTAAGTTAAAAATCCATTTTTTTCGCTTAAAATTTTCATTGCATTTCTAGCATTAATACATCATTCTAAGACATTATCATCTAATAGACATTTTCCATTTGAGCTCTCTAACACCACATATCACAAATCCCTCTTTAGGGTCAATAATCAAAACTCAAAATTCAACCAATGAAATGTTGAAATAACTCACCCAATTGCATGGTATATGGCTCCACCTAAGCATACTCCACCATTGGAGCATGAAAAAGCTTCATGAACACCAAAAATTCTCAAAATTTCGGATCTGATTTTGGTGTAGATCTCCCCAAATAAGCGGTTTCAAGGCTCAAAAGTGGTACCAATGGGTTCAGAAGGTGTTTTCCATCAAGATTCAAGACAAGAATCGTTGAATTCGGTGGAGAAATGGCTAAGTTATGGCCAAAGGAAAATTTGCACAAAGATGAATGGAAGAGGGGCTGGTTGCTGGAGAAATAAGAAGAAAACCGTGAATGAAGGAGATGAATAGTAGTTTTAGGAATGTTTATTTGACTTAAAGTGGGTACCGGATCCCACGTGATTTAAAACTCATCCGAATTTCCCTCCGATCATCACTAAAATTCACAATTTAAAAACCTAATGAGAAATTATAATTTTTCATCTTAACAAAATCCTTTAATTTTACTCTTTCAGATAAAAATTTGGAGCTTTCCGGTTGTTCGGAAAAACACTGCTTTAAGGTACAACGCGCTCCATTGACAAACTTCCACAAATTGACTTAAATCCCTCAAATATTATCAGAAATCATATTTCCTATTTCGATGGACCATTTAAAATCAATATTTGAAACCTAGAGCTCAAAATTCCACTGGCACGTTTTACGGTGCAATCTGACTGCGGTATTTTTACCCGCGAAAAACACTATTCACTGATTTTTCTGAAACTTGCCTATCCACTCAATTTTTCGTTCTGAATCCATTTCCAGGCTTATTTTTATCATCTGAGACCTCCTGCTCAATTTTTACCTTCCTAGGGTTGCGTGTTGGCTAATTACCGTTTTGCCCTTTCTTTGTATTTTGGCCTATTCTTTGGGATTTTCACTAATCCTTCACTTAATTTCTCACTTAACACTTTAATTACTTATTTTAGAATTGTGAGGTGTTATAATCACCCCACCTTTTAGAATTTTGTCCGCAAAATTAATCCATACCTGTCCACTAACTCAGGATATAGTCGGAGAATCTCCTCCTCCCGCTCCCAAGTAGCTTCCTCAGGTGTACGTCCTTCCCACTGAATCTTTAACATCGGTATCACTTTGCTTCTGAGCTTCTTTTCACTGCGGTCAAGGACCTCAATAGGACCTATAGGCATCTTTAAGTTCTCTTTAATTTCAATCTCGTCCGGTATCACCACATGTGATTCATCCGGAATGTAACGTCGCAGCTGTGATACATGAAAAACATCGTGCAGATTTGACAACTGTGGGGGCAAGGCAAGCTGATAGGCCACTGGTCCAACTCTTTTCATTACTTGATATGGCCCAATAAAACGGGGACTCAGCTTCCTCACGCCCAGTGCACGCCCAACACCAGTAACTGGAGATAACCGTACAAACACATGATCACCTTCATCAAATTCCAGCGGTCTGTGTCTATTATCATAATAACTTTTCTGCCGATTCTGTGCCTGTTTAAGCTTTTCCCTGATCATTTCTATCTGTGCCGTAGTTTCTTGCACAAAATCCGGCCCAAATCTCTCTTTATCACCAACCTCTGTCCAACAAGTAGGAGTGCGACATCTCCGCCCATACAATGCCTCATATGGTGCCATACCCAAACTGGAGTGAAAGCTATTATTATACGAAAATTCCACCAGTGATAAATATCTATCCCAAGCAGTACCCTGCTCAAGTGAGCAAGCTCTCAACATATCCTCTAATGTCTGTATGGTCCTCTCAGTCTGACCATCAGTCTGCGGGTGATACGCAGTGCTCAGCCGAAGCTGAGTGCCAAAAGCCTGCTGTAAGGCTCCCCAAAAACGAGAAGTAAATTTCGGATCCCGATCGCTAACAATGCTAACCGGTACTCCATGGAGTCGTACAATCTCTTTCACATATAACTTTGCTAATTTCTCCGTAGAGAAGTCCACTCGCACTGGCAGAAAATGTGCAGACTTCGTGAGCCTATCCACTATTACCCAAATTGAATCGTGTCCGGCCTGAGTCCGAGGCAAACCAACAACAAAATCCATCGAGATGCTCTCCCACTTCCACTCTGGTATATCCAACGGCTGAAGTAACCCTGCTGGTTTCTGATGTTCTATCTTAACTTTCTGACAAATCAAACACCTTGATACATACTCGGCTACATCCTTTTTCATCCCAGGCCACCAGAACTTAGTTTTCAAGTCTTGATACATTTTTGTGGCACCCGGGTGTACAGCATACTGACCCTTATGGGCCTCAGTCATTACTTCTTCGGCTAATTCTTTAGGCACAACTATCCTGCCCTGGTACGTTAACAATCCTTGTTCATTTAATGCTATACCATTCTGTCCTTTCAGATACTTGCTGCTATCATTTAGAATCTGTTTCTCTCTAATCCTCCCATACAATTCATTCTCAACCTGTAAACCTCTGAATTCTTCAACACTTCCTATGAAAACATCCACCAATTTCAAGTCACGGAACTGTTCTATTAAATCATGATCCCACAGCATTAACTGGGACACACTTACAGACTTTCTACTCAATGCATCTGCTACCACATTAGCTTTTCCCGGATGGTATTTCAACTCAAAGTCATAATCCTTTAAAAATTCAACCCATCTCCGCTGTCTCATATTCAATTCTTTCTGATCAAACAAATACTTTAGGCTCTTGTGATCACTGAACACAGCAAATTTCATCCCATACAGAAAATGCCTCCAGATTTTTAAGGCAAACACTATTGCAGCAAGCTCCAAATCGTGCGTCGGATAATTCTCTTCATGCGGCTTTAACTGTCTTGAAGCATAAGCAACCACTCTTTTCTCTTGCATTAGTACACACCCCAAACCTCTCTTGGACGCATCACAATATAATTCAAATTCACCCTCCGGATCGGGGAGTGTCAACACTGGAGCCGTAGTCAACTTCTCCTTAAGTTTCAAAAAACATTTTTCACATTCCTGAGTCCACACAAATGGAGTATCTTTTCGTGTTAATCGGGTCAATGGTAGCACCATTGTGGAAAACCCCTCAATAAATCGTCGATAATACCCAGCCAGACCCAGGAAGCTTCGAATCTCTGTAACAGTTTTCGGTCGTTCCCAGTCCATAACGGCCTCAATCTTATTCGGATCCACAGCAACTCCTCTTTCAGAAATAACATGACCTAAAAATTGCACCTCAGATAACCAAAATTCACACTTTGACGGCTTCGCATACAACTTTTTATCTTTTAATACCTGTAACACCGTCCTCAAATGCTCTGTATGCTCCTCCTTGCTCTTAGAATAAATCAAAATATCATCGATGAATACAATAACAAACTGATCCAAATACGGCTTGAAAATACGATTCATATAGTCCATGAACACCGCCGGGGCGTTAGTAAGCCCAAAAGGAATAACCTGATACTCGTAGTGTCCATATCTAGAACGAAATGCCGTCTTAGGCACATCCTCCGATTTAATCCGAATTTGATGGTATCCGGATCGGAGATCAATCTTTGAAAATACACAGGCACCTCTCAACTGATCCAACAAGTCATCAATACGCGGCAATGGGTACCTGTTCTTGACCGTCACTTTATTTAATTGCCGATAGTCAGTACACAATCTCATGGTTCCATCCTTCTTTTTCACAAATATTACCGGTGCTCCCCACGGAGACACACTAGGTCTGATGAAATCCTTTGCAGACAACTCCTCTATATGTTTCTTCAACTCTGCCAACTCTAATGGCGACATCCGATATGGAGCCAAGGAAATAGGCCTCACACCCGGCAACAACTCAATCGAGAACTCAATCTCCCTCTCAGGTGGAAATTCCGGTATCTCATCAGGGAATACATCCGCAAACTCATTAACCACCGGAATCGTAGAAATCTCAATCTCCTTACCACCCACTAATCCACCCAAGAAAATATAACCCTGATCCCCAGCCTTCAAGGCTTTAATAGCTTGACACATAGACAGAAAAGGAGACGGACCCACCGAGGGTCTCTCGTGTGCAAGTATCAACCTCTTCCCGCAACAATCAATCATTGCGCAGTTTTGAGATAGCCAATCCATACCCAATATCAAATTAACAGAGGCCAGGGGCAAGATAATTAAATCCATAGTGTAACCCCTGCCTTCAAAGGTAAATCCAACTTCTTTACAGACAAAGGAGGAATCACTAACCTCTCCCGTAGCAGTTGTAATACGCATAGGGGGAAACATCCGTGACACTTTCAATCCCAATCCTTTTGCAACATACTCAGCCACAAATGAATGTGTCGCCCCCGAATCAAATAACACAGACAAATCAATATTTGAGATAAAAATTATACCTTTAACCAAATTGGGCGCCTTAGCAGTTTGCTGAACATTAGTAGTGTAGACACGCCCAACCGTAGGAGCAGATGGCAAGGCCTGCAGATTCGCAGCCTGCCCAGTATTACTGTTACAATTGTTGGCATAATGCCCAACCTTACCACATTTGAAACAAGCATTCGGGCTCACAGTACACGGCCCTTGATGAAACCTTTTTAAGTTTTTCGACGGAAAATGGATTCCGTCGGATTTTTAAAATAAAAGGAAAAAAATTCCGTCGAAAAATGGATGAATAAAATAAATGCAAAAGAAATTGATTTTGTGAAGTTTTTGACGGAAAATGGATTCCGTCGAAAACGGATGAATAAAATAAATGCAAAAGAAATTGATTTTGTAAAGTTTTTCGACGGAAAATGGATTCCGTCGAAAATGGATGAATAAAATAAATGCAAAAGAAATTGATTTTGTGAAGTTTTTCGACGGAAAATGGATTCCGTCGAAGATTTTTGACGGAAAATGAATTCCGTCGAAAATGGATGAATAAAATAAATGCAAAAGAAATTGATTTTGTGAAGTTTTTCGACGGAAAAAATGCGGATTTTTTGAAGTTTTTCGAGGAAAATGGATTTCGTAGAAGATTTTTGATGGAAAATGGATTCCGTCGAAAATTGATGAATAAAATATATGCAAAAGATATTGCTTTTATGAAGTTTTAAGTTGGAAAATGTCTTCCGTCGAAGATTTTTGACGAAAATTCCGTCGAAAATAAAATAAATGCAAAAGAAATTGATTTTGTGAAGTTTTTCGACGGAAATGGATTCCGTCGATGAATTTCGTCGAAAATGGATTCGTCGATTTTTGAATTTTTGACGGAAAATGAATTCCGTCGAAAATGGATGAATAAAATAAATGCAAAAGAAATTGATTTTGTGAAGTTTTTCGACGGAAAATGGATTCGTCGAAGATTTTTGACGGAAAAATGAATTCCGTCGAAAATGGATGAATAAAATAAATGCAAAAGAAATTGATTTTATGAAGTTTTTCGACGGAAAATGGAAAAGATTTTTGACGGAATTCCGTCGAAAATGGATGAATAAAATAAATGCAAAAGAAATTGATTTTGTGAAGTTTTTGACACGAAAAAGATTCGTTTTTGACGAAAACAGAAAATGGAAATAAATGCAAAAGAAATTGATTTTGTGCCGATTTTGGGAAAATGGATTCCGTCGAAGATTTTTGACGGCGAATTCCGTCGAAAACGGATGAATAAAATAAATGCAAAAGAAATTGATTTTGTGAAGTTTTAAACGGAAAATAGATTACGTCGAAGATTTTGGACGAAAAAATTCCGTCGAAAACGGATGAATAAAATAAATGCAAAAGAAATTGATTTTGTGAAGTTTTTCGACAGAAAAAGAATTGTTCGAAAACGGATTAATAAAATAAATGCAAAAGAAATTGATTTTTTGAAGTTTTTCGACGAAAAATGAATTTCGTAGAAGATTTTTGATGGAAAATGAATTCCGTCGAAAATGGATGAATAAAATAAATGCAAAAGAAATTGATTTTGTGAAGTTTTTCGACGGAAAATGGATTCCGTCGAAGATTTTTGACGGAAAATGAATTCCACCGAAAACGGATGAATAAAATAAATGCAAAAGAAATTGATTTTGTGAATTTTTTAAACGGAAAATAGATTCCGTCGAAGATTTTTGACGGAAAATGAATTTCGTCGAAAATGGATGAATAAAATAAATGCAAAAGAAATTGATTTTGTGAAGTTTTTCGACGGAAAAAGGATTAGGTCGAAATTTTTTTACGGAAAATGTATTACGTCGAAAACGGATGAATAAAATAAATGCAAAAGAAATTGATTTTGTGAAGTTTTTCGACGGAAAATGGATTCCGTCGAAGATTTTTGATGGAAAATGAATTCCGTCGAAAATGGATGAATAAAATAAATGCAAAAGAAATTGATTTTGTGAAGTTTTTCGATGGAAAAAGAATTTCGTTGAAAACGGATTAATAAAATAAATGCAAAAGAAATTGATTTTGTGAAGATTTGTGACGGAAAATGAATTCCGTCGAAAACGGATGAATAAATTAAATGCAAAAGAAATTGATTTTGTTAAGTTTTTCGATGGAAAATGGATTCCGTAGAAAATTTTTGATGGAAAATGGATTCCGTCGAAGATTTTTGACGAAAAATGAATTCCATCGAAAATGGATGAATAAAATAAATGCAAAAGGAATTGATTTTGTAAAGTTTTTCAAAAGAAATTGATTTTGTCAAGATTTTTGGCGGAAAATGAATTCCGTCGAAAACGGATGAATAAAATAAATGCAAAAGAAATTGATTTTGTTTTTCGACGAAAAATGGATTCCGTTTTTTGACGGAAAATGAATTCCGTCGAAAACGGATGAATAAAATAAATGCAAAAGAAATTGATTTTGTGAAGTTTTTCGACGGAAAATGGATTCCGTCGAAGATTTTTGACGGAAAATGAATTCCGTCGGAAATGGATGAATAAAATAAATGCAAAAGAAATTGATTTTGTGAAGTTTTTCGACAGAAAAAGAATTCCATCGAAAACGGATGAATAAAATAAATGCAAAAGAAATTGATTTTGTGAAGTTTTTCGACGGAAAATGGATTCCGTCAAAGATTTTTGATGGAAAATGAATTCCGTCGAAAATGGATGAATAAAATAAATGCAAAAGAAATTGATTTTGTGAAGTTTTTCTACAGAAAAAGAATTTCGTTGAAAACGGAATAAAAATGTTTTCCGTCGAAAATGGATTTTTAAGATAAATGCAAAAGAAATTGATTTTGTGAAGATTTTTGACGGAAAATGAATTCCGTCGAAAACGGATGAATAAAATAAATGCAAAAGAAATTGATTTTGCGAAGTTTTTCGACGGAAAATGGATTACGTCGAAGATTTTTGACAAAAAATGAATTCCGTCGAAAATGGATGAATAAAATAAATGCAAAAGAAATTGATTTTATGAAGTTTTTCGACGAAAAATGGATTCCGTCGAAGATTTTTGACGAAAAATGTATTCCGTCGAAAAACGGATGATGAAAATAAATGCAAAAAAAATTGATTTTTTCAACGGAAAATGGATTCCGTCGAAGATTTTTGACGGAAAATGAATTCCATCGAAAACGGATGAATAAAATAAATGCAAAAGAAATTGATTTTGTGAAGTTTTTCGACGCAAAATGGATTTCGTCAGATTTTTGACGAAAAATGTTTTCCGCCGAAAATGAATGAATTAAATTAATGCAAAAGAATTTTATTTTGTGAAGTGTTTCAACGGAAATGATTTAATAGTGGATTAATAA
>JAVKPL010013657.1:0-76905 GCA_032173675.1 Gastrolobium villosum | reverse complement strand
AGTAATATTAGTTGTAGTATAATAATAATAATAATAATAATAATAAAGTTAAGAAATGGGTTAGAAGAAGATTAAAAAAAAAAAACAAAGAAAACAAAATGATATAAAAAGAAGGAAAAAAAAATTTGTTTAATGTGTTTTGTTTTTTTTCTTTTAGTCAACTTGTTTTGTTTCTATCTTAAAAAAGAAGAAACCATGAATTTGGGCAGAGAGAATCACAGAGAAAAAGGAAAAAAAAAGGAATGGAGCATGTCTTGGGTCAAAAATCGCTTTTGTGGGTTCATGGATCAGACAATCAGAATAAAGACAAAATTATTTAATGATTAAACCAAAAGAAGCAATAAAAAAGAGGAGGGAAAATTGATGGTATAGAAAATGTTTCTAAAGCATGGAAAAGGAAAATGAAAGGATCAAGAATGCAGGAAAAATCAAAAGAGAAAAGGACATAACATAAAAAGGGTTATGAGACACTATGGGGACACTAAGGCAAGGAATGGCAGGGTTTTCTTTTAGAGGAGATTGAAAAAAAAAAAATTCTTGATAAAGGGAGGACCGAAGACAAGGGAGGGGCATCATTTTTTTTATCTAAGGGAGCCTCAGTTTTTTTTTTTTTTTTGGAGAGAAGAAAAACCAGAACTAAAAAACCAAGGGAAGAGGGGAAGAGACCTACCTATTCTTTCCATCCTCAACCACCATTATCCTCACAGATCCCCTCACCATGGAAGATAAAAAATAAAAAAATTAGAGCTGGAGGGAAGTGAGAATACAGGGACCGGAAGAATAAAGTAGTCGTAGCTCTTCCTTCATCACACCATCATCCTTACTCTTAATAGTCTCACCATCACTGCAAACCGGGAGGGCCATTACAAGCAGTCATCACTTAAACTCTCTGTCATTATCCACCACCGCCTAGGCTTCACCACCGCCGTGCATCACCATCCGAAGATCGTCTGTCATTTTGCTTGATCGCTCAAGTCACAGACCGCCTGTAGTTTCCGTTGTGCTGTCTTCACACGTTTGAGGACTTGTAAGTATTGCTACTGCCTATGCTCTTTTGAATCGGAAGTCACAAAGAAAAATATAAAAAAAATAAAAAAGCTGAATGTTATGACTTCTTTTAAATGAAGACTCTAAGCATGTGGAAGAAGCAAGTTTGGTTTAACGGTTTAAGGAACAAGTTGAGCTGCATTAATATTATTTTATTACCTCTTGATTTCAACCATATATGACATGTGTACATGCTTTTATTTTCATCTTTTCTACTTGTTGCATTCTGATATGGGAACTGCATGTTGATTTGGGTATATGAGTTTTATCTCGTGCTTCTTGTTGTCTTTGTGATGGGAGAAAGTGTGTAAAAACGTGTTTAAAATAACATAGTTACACAATATCGCACCCAAAAGACCCCTGTTGATTGATTATGCTTACGGAAATAGTTAAGTTTATTTATTAGGAGATATGTATAGGTATTGTGCCACCTATTTCTCAACTCTCATGAAATAAAGTTTTAATATTTTATAGATTAGCAAACCTATACAACTTTTTATGTAGAAACACTTTCACGTGTCACGTACGTAATTGCCAGGTTTCAATGAATAGTACGTGGACCATCTTATTTATGTCCAGATTGTGCATGTCTTGAAAATACATTATTTTTATGTCAAATGTGCACTTGATGTTTACGTACACTGGGGTTTTGTGTCCACATGCTTAGCTTCTAAAGATGATAAGAATGAAATAGTTGAATTTAATTTGTTTTCAGCAATGCTAAATCCATAATAATGATAATAATAATAAAGGTTAAGTAAAAATAATAATAATAAAAAATAAAGAAATTTAGTTTGACATAATTTATTATGGGGATTAATTTAAGTGTGATGCTTTGTTAATCTTACATTTTTTGGTTCAGTTTAGTCGCGACAGCTTAATGATTCAAAATTGATCTAAACTTACTATAAAATTTAAAATAATAATAATAATAACGTCAAATCTATTTTTAAAGGGATTAGCTGAGTTGAGACAGCTTGTTAATCCTGTAACCTTGTGAATCATTTTAGCCGTGACGGCTTGGTGATTTAAAATTTATAATGAAATAATATTAATAATAATAATGTCAAATCTATTTTTAAAAGGATTAGCTGAGTTGAGACAGCTTGTTAATCCTGTAACCTTGTGAATCATTTTAGCCGTGACGGCTTGGTGATTTAAAATTTATAATGAAATAATATTAATAATAATAACTTCAAATCTATTTTTTAAAAGGATTAGCTGAGTTGAGACAGCTTGTTAATCCTGTAATCTTTTGAATCATTTTAGTCGTGACGGTTTGGTCATTCAATTTTTTTGTATAATTTGCAATAATAAAAATAAAAATTATTGAAATAAATATAAACCATCAAAGCCAAAACTTTCCAATGATTTTCTTTAAAATTAACTATTTCAAAAATTAAAATCAATCAACACACGAACATTTTTTAAGAATGACGTAGCTTTGAATTCCTCACTGTACCGGAGGATACGTCGGAGCGGAACTCTTTCCGTCAAGCTAAAATAAAATTTTAATATTTTAGTCTTCATTCTTCTTAATTAATCATATTTATTTTTTAAGGGATAAAACAAATAGTTTTTTAAAAGCTATTAATAATTCGCACAATTAATTTAAGGTAACCGTTTTGCAACGGATGTGTCAAGGGTGCAGTGGGACTAAGTTTCCACCCTTCCTTGCACATAATTAGACTCCCGAACCTTTGATCTATAATTTAAAAGACCAGTTTGCAATAAAAGGTTTTTCCAATTTTTCCAAAGTAAAAAAAATTGGTGGCGACTTCATTGTTTTAATTAATTTAAATTTCGGGTCGTTACAGGTCCCTCACAAATTCAATGAAGATCCAATTTAATATCTAAAAAAGGACTAATATGGATATTTTTTTTGTAAGAGACGAAAATGAGTGTCGTATTTTTTGTCGGGACCTTTACTCTAAAAATAAATAATCAGCAAGAAAAAAAAAGAAACAAAATGAGTTATATAACATTTTCATGACTTTCATTCACAAAATTCACATAATATCAATCATCACTCCTCATTTCCTTTCCTCTCTCCCCTTTTTTTTCATCAAATGACCAAAAATTATGTGAAACTATAATTACTTTTGAAATATATAGAAACAGGGAAGCCCCTTGAGTTTAAAACCTTCACAAATTCTCCAAAATGCAAAAGAAAAGAGATCGTGTAACGATTTTTTTTGTTTTATTTTAAGATAAGACCTCTTTTAAGTTCTGAAACCAAAAGCACCACCCCATCTCTTTTTTCCTTCCTTCTTCATCTTTAAGGATTTGGAATCTATAAGGTTTTCAAGTGATTTTCCCTTTCTATTCCGAACTCTTCCTGCTTCTTTCAAAAGCTCAAATAGTCTTTTCTTTTCATCATCAACATCTGGATTTGCAGTTCCAAGTTTTTCTTCTCTCATCTTGAGTATGTATTCCAATATCTCAATGGCATCTTCAACTCTGTACACAAATAACATTAAGGAGAGAAAAAAAATAAAAAACCAAAGATGTCATTTTCATCCAGCAAGAAACATTCATCACATCTTTATATCTTATATGCCAAGAAATGCTATATTTCATGAATCACAAAAATCCTATACTGGTTCCTCTCTACAGAGACCAAAAAATGTACAAATATTAAAATGCTTTTGAAGTCAAACTACAGGAAGATGAAACAATCGGTTCTCATGTTATCAAATGCGGATTGCGGCATGTTGCGGTCAACCCCGAAAAATACTATAGCGCTATAACGGATTGCGGTTGCGGAAATAGTGGAATAGATATATAATGGAAATAATGACAAAAAAAACATTTTTTAAAGGCAGGGATAGCAGAAGTGACATAAAGAGACACAGATAGACTAAAAAACCCTTAAAAAATTTCTATTACACATTTAAATTTAGGAAAAATTGACATTTTGCCTTATGACAGCAATATGGCCGCGATTTGCGATCGCAATGGCCGTTGTTGCGTTCCATTGCGGCGCGGAGCGGTTTCTTGCGGTGAGGCACTGCAACGCCAATACAGCGCGGCTCGTGGCGCTATTGCGGCGCAATTAACTACTATGCTCACACAATGAGAGATAATGTGGAAATTCCTATGGTGCAACAACATGCTTGTCCATGAAATCCTGACTTATAAAGACATGAATGAGGAAATTCGTGATTTAACATGTGCAAGTAAATGTAAACTTACCTCCCCATGGCATCATAAGTTGCTGCAAGATTGCTATAGACACCAAGAGTGTCCAAATGATATGTTCCACACTCCCTCTCCAATATCTCTTTTGCTTCTTCAAAATGTGCTGCAGCCTCCCCTATCTTATATAGTTGCACGCATGCTAGGCCCATCTGGTTCAACACAACTCCAAAAAATGCACATTTCCTCTCCCCATTGGTTCTCAGCTTTGTGATAGCATTCTCAAAAGATTTCCAAGCATCCATATACCTCCCAACCATGTAGAAAATCACTCCCATTTGAGCTTCTATTCCAGCTACTGTCCTATATTGTCCAGGGATATCCTCCAATAATTTCACCGCCTTCTTCAGGAGCTTTAGCGCGTCCTCGGGCTCATTTAGAGCTTCATAGATGGTAGAGATTTCAGTTAAACCACTTGCAATCTCTCCATGAGTTGTTCCAGGCACGGGTTTGCTGTATATTCTTAAGGCATTTTCACAATAGGATTTTGACTCTCTTAATTTTCCTGTCTTGTAGTAAAGGTCAGCAAGGCGAATGTAAACTAATGCCACAGAACTGTGATTTTCACCCTTAGTGGATTTGAACACTGTTAGTGCTTTCTGATAGGCAAAAACAGCCTCATCAAAACGACCTAGTGACAAGTAAATATCTCCAATGCTAACATCAATAGCTGCAACTTCATTGTCTTGTCCATTAGCAATCATTGACATGCTGGCTAGGACAAGGTGCTCAAGTGCTGGTTCATAATCTCCCTTTGCTTCACATATAAGAGCCATAAGACGCCTATCAGCTGCTTCTGTAAGGGAAGAAGGTGAGCAATGCTCCCTATGAATTTCAAGACTCTTCTTGCAAAAGTTCTCTGCCTCATCAAATTGCATGGCTTGAACATGGGCTTCAGCTAAGTACCTGCCATGATATCAACAAGACAATATAAAGATAAAGAATAAAGTAACAAATTAAATTAAATAGATATATATTGTCAACTTCTCTTATGTCCATTACAAGACAGAAAGAATATACTATCTCCAAGAGCTTTACCTAAAAAACAGATAATATGGCAAAGGGTTTCACCTAAAAAAGACAATGTACATTTTAACTTATAGAGACTCTCACTAGTGGACTAATTGAAGGCGATATCATTGCATTGTAAGTAAAATCGTCACAAAATTGTTCTTTACAGTAAAGCTACTCTCTTAATTGAAATCAAAATTCTCAATTAAGAAGTCCAATTTATTTTTTATTTTATTTTTGAATACCAACTCTAATTACCTCTTCGAGGCAAGTAGGCTCCTCCAATATCCCCATAAGTTTCGGTTCTTTGAACCGGCGGTCAGCTACATTAGATATGGCAAGCGATTCGGGTTCTCGGTCGGTTCCCGTTCGCCTGCCCCCCCTCATAGTCCATTAGTGGGTAGGGTGGTAAACTTAGAGGGCGCCCGCCTCCTCTTCAGACGTGTCTTCGACAACCTGGCGGTTGTTCGGTCTCAGCTTTAGGACGCGGGAGTGCTTGGTCGCTGGGGTTTCCAATCAGCTTTGTCTACGAACAGGGAAGCTATAAGTAATGCAACTAGGAATCTCATGGAGAGTTCGATCCTGGCTCAGGATGAACGCTGGCGGCATGCTTTACACATGCAAGTCGGACGGGAAGTGGTGTTTCCAGTGGCGGACGGGTGAGTAACGCGTAAGAACCTTGAGACTAATCCTGAGTGCGGAGTGAGTCCGATATTAAAATCTTATACCCCTCCCAAAGGTAGTATGAGCAATGTCGGATTCATACCAAGGGCTGCCCTCCCAATACAATTTTTTTCCATTCCCAAAACTCGAATTTGATATCTTTGAATAAATGATCATTGATAATTTATTCTTCATTCCAATGGACTAGGAAAAGAAGATTAAACAATTTGCATTCAACATTCAAACATTCTCCTTGGTTATACTCATGATTTTAAAGCTCTTCATTCACTTGATTAAACCAGTTCCTCAAATGATGGCATTTAGTTTAACTAGCACCTGTTTAAAAGATGCAGCATTTTTTGTTATTATAAGCCAAAAAAAAAAAACGTTTTGTTTTAGGCAAATGTACTTCTGCTGTCCCTGCAAAAGAAAATTTTTGCAGCAACAAATAAAACATCAGCATACGCATTCAGATCCTGACTTTTTTTTTTTTAATGCCAGGATTCGCAGGTGAATCATAGTATAAATATGATTGCTGCAAAATTTCTCATCTGCAGCAACAGTAGAAGTGATGAACCCTTTGTTTTATAGGAAGAGGAGGAACCAAGCTTAGTTCCAATTTCCAAGAAGGTTCAACCGACTTCTTCGTAGATTCCAAAACCATTGCATGGAGTGGTCCACAGCCCCATGGTTATCAACAATGTGTCGTCCAGCACAGCACAACAATGACTCATATTATAAATTACACATAATTGCGGTGGTGCATATGCCATTGCAAATGTGACGACTATTGGATAATGGCTATAATCATTTATCTCTATCCATATTGTCAAGACAAACAAACCGCCCAATTTTTTTAGTCCATAACTCCACAATAGATTAAGGCACTAGATAAGTTTTAGCTAGTAAACATGAGAAATTTGACAACGAATATACTAGTTATTTAAAATGCAAAAAATCAACTCTAATTCTTAATGAATCATAAATATAATATTAGTTCTTCTTTAAAACTAATATATGTTTGGTATATAAAGACTAATATAATCGGTGTTTGTGAATTGTGATTCTTCAAAGAATAGAATAAACTCATAAACTAATATCTTCGTCGTTTACACAAAAGTCTTACTATTTTATAATCATTATGAGTCATACTAAATTTGTTAGTTTTCTAAGGTAATAAAAAAAATTAAGAACAAAGGAATCAACAACCTACAACTGATTTAGTTTTAATCAATTAAAAATACTAAATAATTTTAAAAGCTAAACATGTGGCTGTGGAGCCCCAAAACCAACAGACAAATAAAATAAAATAAATTAAAAGCATTCTTAACAAGGGTTTTATAAGAGTTATCTCGTAGGAAGAGTGATTATGTTATGTTATAGAGATTCGTTTTGGGTGCCGGAGTTTTTTTTATGCGGGCCCCACAAAATATTGTGTGTGTAGGAAATTTTTGGGAGTCATGTTAAATGATATATGATAAATCCTATGAACAAACTAAAAAAATCAATACACACACATTTTTTTATGTAGGGGCCATATAGCAACAATCTAGGATGGATAAGATGTGTTACTTTACCTACAAGTTTCTGCAACTCTCGGGTCGGACTTACCCAGAGTCTCCATTTGGATCTTCAAACCCGACTCATAACACGAAATGGATCTATCCATCTGCCCAGTCATGGAATACGTATCACCAAGTTGCATGTACCCGGAAAACTTCGCCAGGGAATGACCCGACCCGTTTTCAATATCCAGCCACAAAATGGACTGCTCCAAAGCCTCAACCGCCTCATCGAACCGCCCCAAACTGCTGTATATCGCAGCAACAACGTGTGAACACGTGGCAAGCTCCAGACCCGAACCCGAACACCGCTCAAAAGACTTGGATGCCCGAATAGCATAATCCAGTGCCTTATTCGGGTCACCCGAAGCTATAGTGTCTCGGGCCAACTTCAGAAGAAACGGACCCAGATCCGGGTTGTCCAGGGAGGACTCGTCAATGATCAGCGTTTTCTTGATGGTTCGCTTCGCCGCCGGCGATGGGTTTCGGTGCTCGCCGCCGTCGGAGGGCTCATCCTGCGGCGGTCCACGGAGGAAAACGCCAAACGGCTGTGTTTGAGGTGGGGTTTCCACGGCGAACAACCCTGGCATGGTCAAAGATTGAATACCCACAATTCAAAATTGAAACTTTCTTCACTAATTTGAATGCCCACGATTCAATTTCTCGGTTTTGTGTTACTTTCTTGTTTAATTTGAGTTCCCATGTCTCGATTCTGGGTTTTGGGTACTACAAATTGGGGAAAAAAGGAAACTTTATTTTCTAATTTGGATCCCCACGATTCAATTTCTGAGTTATGAGTTCTGTAAGTTGGTGGGAAAAAATGGAAACTTTATTCTCTAATTTGAATGCCCATGATTCATGGTGGCATGAAATAGGGCACAAAAGACCTAGAATGTGTATATATTTACAGTTAAATATGTGGGGTATGATTGGGTATTTAAAAAAATAAGAAGATGAAGAAGAAAGCAAAGGAAGAAGGAAGGAACTGAATTGAGTTAAGAATAGTGGAAAGTTAGATAAAGTAAGAGTTTGATGAGGAATGGATTAGGGATGGTAGTAGTGGAATGTTGCTTGGAAGAGACGCCTCATGATCATGTTATTTGGGTACTTTAATTTGAGGACAATCTTCACAAGGAAAAAGGGGAAGAACAGAGTCACAAAATCCATGATTGCAGAGTTTTGAGTGTGCAGTGTTTGGAAGTGGGAACTTGGAAATTGAGTTGCAGAGAAGCCACGCTACCTCTTCAGTTTCTTATTCTTCTTTCGTTTTATGGTGCAATTGCTTACTGGTTACGAAGCAATGTCTTCTTTTACCAAATGAGAAAAGTCTTGCTACTGTCGTAGCCGCGTAGGTAAATAAAAAAAAATTCTCCCTCCTATGTGTAAAATATCACAATCATCCACAAATTTCTATTGACCAGTAGCACCAAAGATGGTAGTATATTAGATTTTTCCATCATACCCATAGTAGATTTTTCCATCACACCCGTAACTAGGGTGTAAATGGGTTAGGCTCGCTACAAGAATTTGGCCTATTACAAATAGTAAAATAGTGTAAACCATAATTTTTTTTTATACATTTCAGGCCTTATATCTTATTATTTATTTTAAATAAAATAAATAAAATTATTATTTTAATAATTTTGAATAATAAAATAATATGATTTTAGTTATTTTTTAATTGTTAAATGTTTAATAGATTTAATCAGGTTCAATGATTTTATTTTTTAAATATAAGTCAGATCAAACTTGTAATTTGTGACCTAAGGCGAACCCAATATTTTGTTTTCACGTGCTTACATATTTAAGTCAAACCTATTTACGCACATATGATACTCGTAAACCATAACAGTGATAGAATTTTTATTAGTTTTTTTTATGGCTTTAATATTCCTATAATAAATATAGATAAAACATTTACATCCACTTCAAAAACAATATAGTTTTAGGTTGAAAAATTAAAAAATTATAATTAGGAAGACAATTGCAACCTTAAAATATATTATAATTATAAAATATAAAATGACATTATTTTGAATACAATATAGATAACTTAGACAGTAAAAAAAAACTAATTTTTTCCGTACATATAGAATTTTTATTTTTATTCTTGTTGGCTTTTTGAAGGGAATTCTTATATATTATGATATTAATCCATACATAAAAGATAAGTAAATATGCTTTCCAAAATTGCTTTTAATTTATATTAATATTAGTACATAAAATATTAAAGCTCTCTCCGAAGAGTGATTTTCGAAAGATTGAATTTTCAATCTTGAATTCAAACTCACTTTTTTAAACATTGCCACCGCTATTCTTTGGATAAGATAAATTATTAATTTTTGGGAATTAGTATTTGTCTTTTCAAATAACATAAAATTATATTATTTTAGTCAAAATTATTATATTTTATAATGAAGGAAACAGAAATAATATAAGAGAAAATGTGAGGCTTTTTTAAATTCAAATATTAAACAAATAATAATAATTTTAATTAAATAATTATCCTTTGAAATAACAAATTTTTTTTTTAATTTTTAACCTTAATATTTTTGAGGAATTACAAAATATGAATGCTTCGCATTGAAGTTTGCATTTTTAAGTGGTGATCATTGCGATAAAAAAAAAAACTTATCGTAATTTGATTTTGGACAAAAACAGAAAGGAAATCACAAATAATTTATGATTTAAGTCAAGACTTTGTTGTAGAGTAACTATCTTATCTAAAATATATTTGTTTATATATTCTAATAACACACATACTCTAATGTGTGAAAAGTAAAGATCATATAAGATATCGATTTTTATTCCAAGTTCGAAAATCTTATGGTCTACGTTTCTTCTAAGTTCGAATCCTGAAAGCTTCACGATGAAGAGAGAAAGGCAAGTGAGGAAGGCCCACTATGTCGGACTTTCAGGCGCACAGTGTAACAAAAGTGATAGGAACTGGTCTTGAATTGTGCGCATCTTAGCCTTAGATGCTGGGAATTTTCCCAACTCAGTCTTGAGTCTTGGTGAAGCTAACATTTGAGTTGCTAACCATCTTAATCCTTCAAATTATTCTTTGCTTATAATTTAGTTTTCGAATTTAATCATTGATCAATTCCGGAGGATCGGAAATGTCCAACTGGTGATCGGTATTTTTATGTAGGATCAATATGTTCGGAGGTGTTTATAGAGAAGACATCACAATGGATCACACCGTGCACAAAGATGTTGGCATAGCCAAAGCATGGAGTGTATGTAGTAATAGCCAAAGAGTAATAAAGGGTAAAGTGTGTATCTGATGGTCTTAATTCCCTTTTATATGTAGATTACCCATGGATTTAGGATCTGTCCGGTGGCATGGATAGAGAGGGACTATCATAATCTACTCTTATCCATTATTTGATGAACGAATAGGATATGATAAGCTTATCATATTGACTCATTTTGTCCTGACCACGACAGGATAAGCTATGCTAAGAGGGGACTCGGGTTAGAAATGGACAAGATAGGATAGCAAATGTCACAATCTTCTCATTTCAAATATAGCTTTATACTCTTCTCCTACGAAGTTTGCTAGGCATGTGAGGGTCAATCCTTGTCACCGCCATTGCAGGCCATCAGCCGCTTCTAGCACTACCCCCGAGGGGGGCTAGGGTGGGTGGCCGCCTCCCCAAAATTTGAAGAAATTTTTTAACATAAATATAATGTAACAAACCTCCATTTTTCCTCTCCATTAATGTGAAATGGTTTTCTCCCACGCAGAATTTATAGAGTTTCTTTATATTCTTAGGTCTTGTATCTATTGAAACTTCTCTAATTCAGAATGCATTTTTTCTCCCTCAACGAAAGACGGAATGAACAAAACAAAAAAACAATACGAAAAAGTGCAATTCAAATTTTTGTTGGTGAAGATCTGGTGATAACAGTTAGCATATGGAATTAGTATTAAATTATGGGAAGATCTATCTACAATTTTTTTTTTTTTTACAAATTACTCTAAGAACCTGTTTAGATCCTCTTATTTTTAAGTTAGAAGCTACTTATAAGCTAAAGCTAAAAAAAGAGCTTAAAAAAGTTAAAAGATGTTTGGTAATTACAAAAAAAAAAAAATTAGTTTAAAAGTTACTTAAAAACACATATTTTAATAAAATTATCTCTATATCTATCTTTATAACTCTTCATTTAAAAAAAACACATAATTCAAGAAAAACATATAAGAGCTTAAAAATAAGCTCCTAGGAAAAGCTTTTAGTCTTCGGTTTTTTTCTTCATTATAAAAAAAGAGTTTTTCATTATAAGAACTTTTCTCAAAACATGTTTGACCTACTTTATACTTACAAGTAGTTTCTAGCTTAAAAAATGAGAGGATTCAAACTGGCACAAATATTTAATTATTCGTATTTTGGCTTCTCGTATATTATGTTTGAAGAGAGAACAAATGTTTACTTTTTAGCCCCCACAGGAAAAGTTCCTGGGTCCGCCACTGACTATCCCTAACCACCACCGCCACCACCACCATCATTTTCACTGCCACCATCGCACCAACTAACACCATCGCTGTCATTGCCACTAGCCCACCGCCATTATTGCCATCAGCCACCACAATTGTCACAACACCACTATTAACCCCACTTCCATAACCACCCCAATCACCAGGCAGGTACTACCTTGGGCCACCTTCACCCCCAACCATCGTTGCCACCACTTGCCATCATTGTTGTCCCTATTAGTCAGCCATCACAATCATCATTGGCCACTACAAAAGCCATCACCAGTCACCACCACCCATTGTCGACATCCCCACATCTGCCACCAACACCACCCACTATTATTAGCCACTGGCTACCAATATTGACAAATAATTTGAAACTTAATTTTTAAAATTTTATTTGGTGAGGGTATATTTTTTATTTTTAAAAATTTTGTAAGTTATTTATGTATTTTAATATATTTAATTTAAAATTATGACTTTTAAAATTTTTAAATAATTTAAAATAAGAACTAATGTGTAAATGAATAAATAAATAAATAGTTTAAGAATCAATATTAAAAAAAAATCGTATAAAATTGGGTTCGCTTTTTCTGCATTTACTGCAGATAAGTTATCCGCAGTAAGCCAATACGACATCGTTTTGAGATGGAAATCATGGTATTTTTATAATTTTAATTTATTTCAGGATTATAATAGACTTTATATTTATAGTTTTGTAAGATTTGAATATCAAAACGACGTCGTTTTGGGAATAAATGCAGATAAGTTATCTGCATTACCTGCAGAAACATTTTTTCCTATAAAATTATGTTAAGAGGGATATTTTGTCTATTTATAACATATCATAGCACATATGTTGCACCGACACCGGACATGAGATACGACACTCTAACACTTTAATTCTAAAAAATGTTATATTTCGACATATTATGACACATTTTGATATTAAATAATATTTTTAATATATGTAGTGTATATTATACTTAATATTCAATAATTTAATAAAAAATAAAAGTAAACTTATAATGCACATTAATCTTGCAAAAGACATAAGATGTAAATTTTTATTGTTATAATCTGTGAAATAAGTAAAATATGTACAAAAAATAGACCAGATACTCTATCCCAAATGTTTATATTAAACCCAATACAATAGTAAACGTAATCTAATAATTTGAATTAAAAATGCAACGCAACTCAATTTTTGAACCCTTTTTGAATCTCTGCAATACGTGTTGGAGTGTTCAGGGAATGTCAAACATAATACGTCAGAATTTTTTAACTGTCGGTGCAATATAGCATAACTTTATATGGTTACTCTCGAACATCGGATATGATAATATTATCCTATTAGACTATTTATCTAATGCACATCAAACACATGATATAATGCAAGTTTATGAATCTGATATCATATCCTATTCCTTATCCTTCCATCTTATCATGTGATATCGTATAATATCTTGTCTACCAAAAAGTTCCTGTCCTAACTGCATCGAGACTCTTGATCAAATAGGATGAGTGACATATCACTTATCTCCTAGGGATAAGATAAGGTTATTTATTATACTTAACTTTTTTAGCTGATCAGTTACTATTAGGCTGTTAAGATATGAACCCGTGAGATGGATACAGAAAAATCATAAATAGAAATTAGCACTCATTTTAAAAGATTAACTCATACACATAATTAATATTAAAGATTTTTTTCGGATAAATTAATTTAAGGATTAAATTATAAATGAAGAGAATTTTTAAAATTTAAGTTGCTAATTTACTCTAGAACATTTTCTATGAAATAAATTATTTACACATTTTTGAATTTGTCATTATACAACTAAATGGTCACTGACATATTAAAAATCTTCAATTCCCTATGAATAAAGTTCTACAACTAAAGCACGTGGGTGGGCGTAAAGATTTAGCATCTCATTCTTTAAGCAAGTGGTCTAGAGTTCGAACCCTAACACTTGTGAATTGAAAGCATTCCGTGGCTAGCTCTTTACTGCTTTGTGTGCTGATCTGAGACGAGAATTAGTCTCATGATTATCGGCTGTGGGATACCGGATGTAATCCAAAAAAAAAGTTCTGCAACTAAATGACATTAATTGAATTCAACAAAAAAATAAATAGGTAACATTAAATCTAACTACCAAAGTTCAGACATGGGCTAATAGGTAACATTAATCTAACAATTGTTACATTTGCTTGGTCCATTTGCAAGTTTATTCCTGTCCAAACTCTTACTTATTGAAGCAAATGTCAAAAAAGTTTGGCATAATTTATTCGGCTATATGGGATTTTTACCCATTTAATTTTTTAATTTGGTATTTAATTCACAAAATTTATGAATGGGGATCATTGAGTGATGCAAGGGAGACCCAATCCCTCGCGTCACTCACATATTCAGTTTTTTTTTTTTATTTGGGTGTCACCCCCTCCCTTGATGAACTCACGGGATTGTGCCAAGTGGCACAATCTCGTTACTTCTGTTACCGTACAACTTCGGAAATCCATAACTTTTGACTCGAGTATCCAAATGAGATGATTTTTTTATTTCACATAACTTTTCGAAATCTATGCAATGACACCTTATTTGATATATTTTATCTCTCACAAACATAGTTTAAATCCGTACAAAAATAGAACTAGTGTTACAAATTTGAACTCTGTTATTGGAAGATAAAATATTTCAAATTAGGTGTCATTGCGTAGATCTCAAAAAGTTATGTTAAATCAAAAAAAATCATCTCATTTGAATACCCGAGTCTAACGTTATGACTTTTCGAAGTTTTACGCTAACAGAACTAATGAGATTGTGCCACTTGGCACAATCCCGTGAGTTCCCTAGGGGAGGGAGCGGCACTCAAATGAAAAAAAAAATCGAATGTGTGAGTGACACAGGGGATTATTCGCGGCACTTAATGCCACTGAATACCCCTTGTGTCACTCAATGACTTCCATGCGTAAAAATTGTGAATCAAATATTAAATTAAAAATTTAAATTGGTGAAAATCCTGTATGGGTTAAACAGCCTAATTTAGAAGTGCCATTTGATTAGAAAAGAGCCTAATTTATTCAGACTTTCATGTGTTTACTTATAGTGAGTTTGGACACACGTTTAATGAGGTTGTACGTAATTTTTTATTGTTTTTAGACGAAACCATTTTATATTTGTTTTTCTTCCTATGCTCCACATTAATTTATGGATGTAAAAATTATGCAATTATTACTTTCTTTTTTGGTGAAATTTAAGCAAGTATTAATTTTACTACAAATTCACAATTTCTACTTATTCTTCAAAGTAATTATGAAGTATTTTATAAATGAACTGTAAGTTTAAAATATTTTTATATTAACATTCGTTCAACTGAAAAACAATTAATACAAAAATACTGGTTAAGTTTACCAACAACAAAAAAACAATGGTTAAAATCTACTTTATTTCAAAATTAGGGAGAGAAAAAAAAAACAAAAAAAAAATCGAAAGGCCGTGGGGATTAAATTCGTGACAATTTGGTCACAAGGTTCAGGTTATGATATTACACATATAATAAATCTGAGTATATTTCTTACATTTGCATAGATCATTTGTCTCGTGCAATATACAAAAAAGTGAATGAGACTCACTTATAATTTATAAGGAGAAGAGAAAAAAAATTAAATTTCACTCACTTTTATGTGTTAATAAGACAAAACATTAGAAATATATTTTTCTATAACTAATCAGTAACTTAAATGGTAATGAAAACACGTTAACGATCTTATTTTTTATTTTATTTTTATTTTTTTAAGAGATAAATTTGAGAAAGGAATAAAACTCACACCTTATTTGCACCTTAAATTTGTATAATATTGGAATAAAATCATGGGATACACGAAAATGCGAGTTACCATAACAAAAATGTCTTGTTATGCATTATGTAATAATATTGGGAAAAATATTTTTGTTTTTAAAAGACATAGAATTATGTCGTTTTAAATTAAATAGTAGTGATTTATTTAATATTTAAATTAAAAAAATTCTAAATAACTTCTCATTCTCCTCTATCATTATCTTTTATTGTGTAACTGTTTTTCTTACCCTAAAATACATTAATTTTATGAAAAAAAATGTTTGTCTTTTTAAATAACATGCAAAAGAGCATTCACCCCGCAACTCGGACGCCCGATAGAGGCAACTATTATAGACCCATATTTAAATGAAATACAATTTTTCCTGATTTTATATGCTTTGAAATGACAAACACACATTTTAGTTACCTATTATTAACTTAACTGCCAAACTGTACATGTTATGTTCAATGGCGGTAAAATAATTAGATTTAAATCAAGTATAATTATATAAGGATATTTTTAATTTACGTAGTGTGTATTATATTTAATATTTAATAATTTAACAAAAAAATGAAGCTAAATTTATAGGAAAAGATTATATTTACTATCTATTTTTATTAAATTTTGACTTACATATTTGTTTTTAATTTACATAATGTGTATTATATTTAACCGTTAATTTTAACAAAAAAATGAAGTTAAACAATCTAACGATTATAATTTATTGCAAATTAATAATTATTAAATAATTATGATCACATAAATTACAACCGTTAGATTGACGGAAATCAATGGTTAAGATTTGGTAATAAGGAAGTAAGAATAACACTTCCCAAACTTATAATAGTTATCAATTTTGTAAATAATGTTTATATTAAACTCAATAAATTAGTAATAATAATTCAACAAATCTAATAGTTAGAACTAAAGACACAATACAACATAATCTTTAATTTTTTTTTTTAATGTCAAAATATTAGACACAACACGTGAGAGTTGAATTGTTAGTGCTTTAAAAATACATTCCATTCCACAGTGTGTTCCTTAATAAACCGATTAAGGAAAGATGAGTCCACTGCGGAATCAAACAACAAACAAAGAAGAAAAAGGCAACTAACACACTATTATTCATCTTCATCTCTCCACAAAGTTCTATGCTTTTTTTGCATATTCAATTCCAATTCCTAATCCTTTGAGAAATGAAAATGGACAACAACAACAACAACTGTGGCTTCATGTCATGCGACAAACTGGACCGTGTGGCCAATTGGGTTGGCACAAACATGGCATCTGCTTTCTTTGCTTCATTGGAGCGTTGTTCTTGCATCAATCTCAGCACCATTGACAACGAAGATGACAATGATGATCGTCCTCTCATGCTCACCAACCCCATCTCTCATCTCCCCCAAGAGGGCCCCACCACCCCTCATGCCTCTAACTCCAAGCTTCATCCTTGATCTCTTCATCACAACATGATCTCAATCTCATGATCTTTTGTGGGGTTTGTCTTTTGAGTTTTCACTGTTTCTGTTCTTGGGGTGTTTCTGTTATTGATCATGTCATGAAAAAATGAGTCTTTTTTGTTTTGTAAAATTCATGGATCTACATGTCAAGAAATTTGTAGGTAGTTTTTATTTTTATTTTTTATTTTTTTCGTTTTATTTTAAGGATCAATGGTTTGTATAACCGCTGGATTTGAAACTAGTGAGATGATATAGATCGTTTCATGAACCTATTAATCTTATGGTTAGAGTAAAGCAAGAAGGAAGATAGCTGTTGATTGCTACATATTGGTAGGTTTGCACTTTTCTCTTGACTTTATCAACTAAATTGAACCAAAATATATCTGTAAAAATCAGTACGTTTTTGTTTTATGGCTTGAAATCTTCAGTTTTCACCTTTTATATTGGTTGAAGACTTGAAGTTTATGGTGCCAATGATCTGTGTTCTGTTGAAAGTTTCAAGTTTCAACCATTTGCAGATGCTTCCTAGTTCCCTCTCTATCAAAATAAATTCCTTGTGTTTATTAAAATATCATTCCTCAATCTGAGGATCTGAGCTGGGCAAGTAATAAATCTGCATAAATGGTTACCCTGGAATTTAAGAGGGCGAGCTTGAGCAGTGGAAAAATTATTCTTTTATGACTGAAAAGTGATTGGTTCGATTCTGTGAAATAGTCTCTTTGCAAATATGTAAGGATAATGTTACTTACAGAGATTGCCCTCATCTCACCCTTACTAGTCGGGGTTTGATGAGGAGTGGTAGTTACCATGGAATTTGATAGAGGATGAGATTTTCTGCTTCATTGGTGAAGATAACATGTTTCTACTGTAAGTGGATGTCAAATTTAAGCATGTCTTACTCTTAGTGAATAATGCTTGGAAATCTTTGTTTTTGGAAGGGTTTTTCTTCATTTATGGAGTCAAGGGGGTTCTGTTTTAAGTTGAAATCTTATTCTATTTCTTTCCACATTATGAAGCAAATGACAACTATATCAATGGGTGTGAATTGGCTATACTATTAATGGTTGAATGGATATCTTCTGGATTTTCTGTTGTTGAAGTCGTTTCAGTTTCTTCAAAACTTGCAACCAGTGAGGCAAATGAATTACTGGGAGAGGTTTAAACATTGAAGATAGAATAGAATCCAGAGGATTTAGCAAAAAAACTAAATGAATAGATCCAGAGAACAGCAGTGATAGACATTCAATTCAATGACCTTGTTTCACTGCTTACTGCATCAGTTTCAACGTAAATGACAACATTTATGGTTCCTTGTTAACTAATGGGTTCGATTTCTTAGAGTTACAATTCCTGAAGATGGTGGAGAGACTCAAACCCGAAACCGGATTAGTTTGGTTTGTTAGGACTTCTGACATTGGTTGGTATCTAAAAAAAATAAAATAACAAAGCACAATCTATGAGCTAGAATTGGAGATCAAATTCTGATAATTTATAATAGTCATTTTCCATATTCTGATTTTTCCATTATTATTCATATATTAATTGGTACACTTATATTTTGATCTGTATTGTATTTTAGTTGAGGGAGATTATGCTGCTTTTACTGTAGATGTTCATTTTGTAAAACTGGAAAGTCTCATCTGAACAGAATAATAAAGAACAATCAAGTGCACATTTAGTTAAACACCCTGGTAATAAAATCTATAGGGACAATTTGAAACCAAACTTGCATTCAATGACATCAAATTTCTTTATAATTTCTTTATCAAATTAGAAGCAAAAGACATTAGCATCAAAACACATGGCTAGATTATGTATAGCCTTGATGCTTTTCCTTTCCAAACTTTTCATTGTCTCTTTCGGGATCACTTGGACTATATTGCTATAATAATTGGTTGAATGAATTTCAGGTGGGTTCTTTGTTTATTTTTGAAAGATACATTTGGGAGAGAAGGTTACAATGGTTTGGTGTAGTATCTTGTTTTTGAGCGCAACAAGATACTACTGAAACTGCTCCTTGTTTGTTGAAGGAAAACTTCCTTAAAATCTCTGCAGAGGAGTATAGAGTAAGTAACTATCTAGGCATAAAAAATAGTACCTTTATCAATTTGCCTTACACTGATGTGCTTTTAATGGTTATATAGTGCTTGAGCCTTTCATAGTAGAGCAAAGTTTACATGCTTCTTACACAGTTTTTGTATTCACAACCAGTAAATTGAAGTTTTGCAACAATAAAATAGATGCTTCTTATTTGGGCGCAGTTTCTAACTTCAATGCCTGCACATAGACCTAGATGTGACTTCATAAACTAAAAGAAAAACATTAAATAAGTTATCATTTCATGCGCATGGCATCATTGTGCCTCAAAGTCTATGAACATGTATTATGTTAGTTCAGTTGTTGTACATTCACAAGAGAAGTTTCAGACAGCATGCAGAGATTTATCAACAGTTTTTTTTTTTTTTAAGCATTGACCTCGCCTTATATATATATATATATGACTGAGGATATTCTCAATACTAACTTACTACCCATCTATGAAGCATCAACACTTCAAAAATCTTGACGTGTCGTGTCCGACACTCATCGACACTCCGACACTTCCCGACACTCCAATACTTATTGCAAAGACTTAAAAAAGGTTCAACGGTTACGTTGCGTTGCATTTTGAGTTCTAGCTATTAGATTATGATTATGATTTTATTGAATTTAATATAAACATTTGGGATATATTATGTTTCTTTGTAAAATTAATGAGTATTATAAGTTTAGCTTTACTTTTTGTTAAATTATTGAATCCTAAATATAATATATATCACATAAATTAAAAATATTATATAATATCAAAACGTGTACCAACATGTCAAAATTTAATATTTTTTAGAATTAACGTGTCGGAGTGTCGTGTCGTGTCGTATCCCGTGTCAGTGCAACATAGCTACCCATCATATTACCATTGGATCAAAGAGTGAGAATGTTAAAAGTTTTTTAAAATAAAGAAAATATTAATCTAATGGTGATTAGATAGGTTTAAATTAGTAGTCAAAAATTTTGGTTGTGAGAATATCCCTTATATATATATATATATATATATATATATATATAGGGTTTAACGGATGTATAGTGATTGCACCTAAGGATTGATGCAGTTATATAAAATTACGATGTTTTATAGTGTAAAAACATTAAATACAGGTAATTATAACCATAAAAAGGTAGAAATAAATATAATATTTTCATTTTCTACAAGGTAGAAATAAATATAATATTTTCATTTTCTACAATTAATTTTGAACGCAAACTTCCTTTATCCGACCCAAATCGACGTAGTTTTTGAGTTATTATAATCCTGAAATAAATTAAAATTATAAAAACACCATGATTTTCGCCCCAAAACGACGTCATTTTGGGCTTACTGCAGATAAGAAAAAGTGAACCCATATATATATATATATATATATATATATATGGAAGAGATCATTTGACTCCAGAGTAAAACTTATAAGTCTTATTTTTCATCCTAGCCGTTGATTTCCGTCCATCCAACGGTTAAAGTTTAGGAAGTTATATTAATTAATTAATTATTAATTTCACTATAAATGACAACCGTTGATTTCCGTCCATCAACGTGTGTGTAGGAGTAAGACTTAAAAATCTTACTCTAGAGTCAAAAGACCTTCCTATATATATATTCAAAAGAGTAGTAAAGAATCGAAGGGAAAACATAAAAGGTTGACACTTCATAAACAACTAAGTTTGGATCATACAACTACTTAGTTTATCTGTAAAGGATCATCATAAAGGAGGAACTAGTGCATCTGATACGCGTGGTTTGGCTAAGTTATTGAACAACTTGCAACATATTGAATACAATCTTTATAGTACTTGGTATTTAATCTAAAGAAAAGGGCGAAAAAAACTTAGCTAAAATAGGAAATGAGAAAAGGAACCAACTAAAAAGGTTATACCGTGAGAGAAGGTGCATGAAGTTATGGGAGGGAAACCATCCACTACTGTTCATGAGAGGAGCATTTTATAGTACGCAGTGGGCACTGCACACATCACACGCAGGCCAGAAGAGTGTTTCAGAAGTGACTATATATGTCATGGCACGCATGAGACACAATCATCTGGTTGCCCCATCTTGGCATGGCTAGCTTATACAATCTTGTTCTACAAGAGTCTCTCAAAGAATGGCATTTTTTTATTTGATAGGTGACTGAATTGTAAGGTGGGTAAGTTAGTTTATGTGTATTATGAGTTAGCTATACAAAATAATAAATGGGTTAAAAGTAATTTGGAGTGATGAAAAGAAACTAATCAATAACATATAGTTACATTGCCAATTATTAAAGTCCATTCAGTAGTTTAATTGGATGCATTTGCAGTTAAGTTGCATGAAGAATGTATTATGAATTACCAATTACCAATCCAAAAATTAGTGTTGAAATGTTTTCTTTTCAAATGAAATTGTTTGGGAAAGGTATCATGCAAAACACATGTATTGCATCACCAAGTGACATTTTTTTTTTTTTGGGGTATAACCTAGAGGGTATCCGGTATCCCCATTCAACCTCCTTCAGTTACCTTGTCCTCGAAGTACGGCCTGAAGGCTACCCCTCATTGGAACAGCGGGTGCATGAGACTAATCCCTCCTTCGAGGAGAGAGGCACGTCCTCTGGACCCAAAAAAATTCCAAGAACTTGCTTGAGACAGGATTTGAACCTCTGACCCAAGCAAATCATTGGAAGCTCAGTTGCCAACTGAACTACCCTTGGGGTTCAAGTGACATTTTGTGTTAAGCGAATCAGCCAACCAGAAAGATGTTTGGAATGCTTTGAAAATGTAACGAAGGTTGTGCTTTAAATTAACCCAATAATGGTGGTCTAGGGATGTGAAGGCGTGCATCAACTTTGCTTATGATTGAGAAGAGGAAGATGTCTAATAAAAGCAGAACAAAGTAACCCACCTTTTACTCACCTTTTTCCCCAAATACAATGTGATAATGAACGTTTTGAGTTGTCTAAATCTTTGTCTTTTCAGTGCTTTATTTATTCAACTCTCAAAAATGAGGTTGGTTTTTTACTAGAATAATAACCAATTCACAGCAACTTTAGCAGTTACAATTAACATATTGAAATATGATTAGCTGTTACTTTTGTCTTCTTGTTCCATACTAGTGATGGCTGAAGGGAGAATGCTGCTTTGTAGTTTGAGTTTCAACCAGATGGTTTTTAATATCAAGAGTAAACTTGATTAGAATATGTTATTCTAAAATAAAAAGTAATAAAAGCGTTCAGATTTATGAAAACTAAGTAGAACAGAAAGGGAGTGGCTGATTATGGTGGGGTTTGATATGTAGCATGTGTGCACTCTATTCTTAGTCAATGGCATGATTTGCAACAGAAAATAGATAAAAACAGATGGGGGGAGAAAAGGGTATGCTGAAGCCTTCCCTACCATTGTAGTCATGTTGAATAATCACTTCCCAACACCTTATTATCACCAATTCACGCTAGAGGAATCATGAAAGCTGACAAATAGAATAGAACCTGCATAGCCTTTTTCCAACTTTCCTATAATAAAAATATATCTACCAAATAGATTTTCCACCCTTTTAAAAGGGCTTCCCTTCCATTCCACCTCAAGCCTTCACCTCTATTTACTTTTCCTGATAATGGCCAACTTAGTCTCCTCATTTATGCTGTGGTTGAGTATGATATCTACTATCTACAATGTGAAACTTGCAGCATGTGGGAGCACCAAGGGAGAATCAACCCGTTTCTATGATTTCAAGGTATAATTTATTCTTGAAGTGTGCATTATGACACCACATTTTACTTTCCAATTGATTGCAATGTATTCTAATGCCCTTTTCTTTATATGTTGATGATCTTTTTGGTTACTGCACAGGTTCAAACTAAAAGAGTTACCAAACTTTGCAACTCCAAAGACATTGTCACAATTAATGGTATGTTTCCAGGACCTGTTGTTTACGCCCAAGAAGATGATAGAATCATAGTTAAAGTTACCAATCTGACACCTTTCAATGTTACAATTCACTGGTAATCCCAATTACAACCTCATGCATAAAATAATTCATTTAATTAATGATTCTATTATAGCTAACAATGTTGAATTTTTTTTTCTAGGCATGGTGTCCGGCAAAGGCTATCATGCTGGTATGATGGACCATCCTTTATTACACAGTGTCCAATTCAAGCAGGCCAGAGTTTCACCTATAATTTTTCAGTGGTGAAGCAGAAGGGCACCTTCTTCTGGCATGCTCATGTTTCTTGGCTAAGAGGAACAGTTTATGGTGCCATGATTGTTTATCCAAAGAATAGGGTACCTTACCCATTTAAGATTCCCTATCAAGAGCACATAATCATACTAGGTAACCCCTCCTTTGGCTCTGAATTTAGAGTGTTACAGAGTTGTATGTTTTCTATATAATGCTATTGTTGTGGATTGATTCGAATTATGGCAGGGGAGTATTGGTTGCAGGACCTTCAAGAAATTGAGCATGCCACTCTTGCAAGTGGAGGACCTCCTCCTAAAGCAGATGCATATACCATTAATGGTCATCCAGGCCCCAACTACAACTGCTCCACTAATGGTACTTGAGATAACAGAAGATAAAAACTAGCAAAGTAATTGTGATAATGGTGATTTATATTTATTGGGGTTGTTTAAAATTGTCTACTAATTGGGGTCAGTGATTGCTTTTAAAAGATATTACAATCAGATTAAGTTAATACAAAAAAAAATATGGATTAAGTGGTGGATGATGGCCATCTTCTTTCACTAACACTCTTTTTGACATCTTGACAATCCCCAAGACACTACATAACCACTGGTCTATTAAACCTGTCTACCACAACTTACCACTGTTGTAGTTTAAGTTTTCAGCCTTCCCTTTTCTTTCATACCTTTCTTTCCTTATTATTTCAGATGTTCACCAAATTGATGTGATTCTGGGGAAGACCTATTTGTTAAGACTGATTAATGCGGGTTTAAACACTGAGAACTTCTTTGCCATTGCTAATCACAAATTAACAATCGTGGAGGCTGATGCTGAATACACGAAGCCATTCACCACAGACATAGTGATGCTTGGACCAGGCCAAACACTGAATGTCCTTGTATCTGCTGATCAACCAGTAGGAAAATACTCCATGACTGTGGCACCTTACAAGTCTGGCAAGATTGTCAATTATCAAAACGTTTCAGCCATTGCCTGCTTCAACTATATAGGCGCTGCATCTGACAGCGTATATTTACGAGCTAAATTACCTAATCTAGATGATAAACTGGCTGTTAAGACAGTCATGGACGGATTAAGGAGTCTAAATCAAGTCAATGTTTTCAAAAAAATTGATACAAACCTATTCATCACCATTGGATTGAATGTTCAAAAGTGTCATTCGAAGACACCAAAGCAAAACTGCCAAGCCATGAATAATGGGGTGCTGTCAGCTTCAATGAACAATATAAGTTTCGTTCATCCTAATATTTCAATCCTGGAAGCTTATTATAAGAAGATAAAAGGAACATATACTGAAGATTTTCCTGATGCACCCCCTAAGTTCTATGACTTTGTTGATGGTGCCCCTAATAACATTACATATGACACACAGTCATTGAATGGAACTCGAACAAAGGTCCTTGAATATGGTAGCAAGGTGCAACTCATTTTGCAGGACACTGGGATAGTCAACACTGAAAACCACCCAATTCACTTCCATGGTTACAGTTTTTATGTTGTAGGGTATGGCACAGGCAACTATAACCCACTAACTGCACAATTCAACTTAGTGGATCCCCCATACATGAACACAATTGGTGTTCCAGTGGGTGGATGGGCAGCAATACGTTTTGTTGCTGATAATCCAGGTATAAACCTTAATGTGTGTTTCATTTCTCTGTTGTTTAACTTAAAAATCAAGGAATTATTGTTTTATTTTTGTGTGAATGGAATTATTGATTTCTCACTATCAATAACATGAAACTTTTTGCAGGGGTGTGGTATATGCACTGCCACATTGATATACACCAGGCATGGGGATTAGGAATGGTATTTATAGTGAACAATGGAAAAGGAGAGCAGGAGTCCTTACCACATCCTCCACCAGACCTGCCACAATGTTAAGACTACCAACGGATCATAACAAATAGTACTAACAGATGATTGTGTGACCTTTTTTTCCCGTTCAAGCCTTCTTTAGCTCCAAGTCTGTAACTGCAAAATGTGGCACTGGTTCATTTCTTTTAAAAGCAAAAAATTATGGATGTAAAGAAGCAAAACAACTAGATAAATGCAAATGTCTTTCCCTTTAGTTTGAGTTATATCAGCTAATCTATCATAATTCTGAAATAAAATAAATCATTAATATTATTGGAAATCGAAGTGACAAATAGTTACTCCAGTGTGATGCCCATTAAGCTAAGATGTTATACACGAGACTAATTCGCATCCAATCTTACTAGGTTTATATCGAACAAGTACAACCTTCCACTGTTCAGAACATTAAGAGGAATGAAAGCTGATCATCTAGTGACCAGTGTACAACGAAAATCTGACTGGCATGTTCCAGTCAATCTTCTCTCTATACTCAGAACATGCAACTTGTTGCTTGCAGTAAAATCTAAGTATGACCGAGAACAGATTATGGGTTGACCCTCTCCATAATCCAGCTTTTCTTTGCTGCACTCACACTTGTTTTGCATGTTAGCCTCTGGTTACTCTTTAGATTCAAGTAATCAACCTGTAAAATGTTTAACCCAAAGTAAATATGTGAAAGCAAAAAGGCATAAATGTCAGACTAGGAGAGATATCACTACCTGATCTGGCTCTAGGATCAATAAACAAAAAGCATCAACTGGACCTGTAGAAGGATCTAATGATATTTCTGCCTGTGGTTGTTCATTTAGACAGGGAAGTCCTGGGTTAGGCCCCAAATATTGCATCCTTGATCTCACTGAACTGGCAAACCAGGAATTTTCTCTTTGCTGCATTACGAATTGATAAACAGAGGGACAGTTATAGCATTCGATAGCATCCAAATTTAAGAACAAAGATCTGTTGTATAACCAGAAAATATATATATATTAGAAGGAAATAAACCAAATCCAGCTCCATTAAGAGTTTTGTTTTACATTCCCTGTTTTGATTATGGAGAATAATGCTTGCTTGATTTTACAAGGGGCACGTTCATACAAAATAGTGTAAACCAAAAGTCCCACTTTGGTAGCAGATGTGTCATCCAGTCCACAAGTTTTGGGTGCCCTAAAACTAAGGGTATGCAAAATAACCAAAAAACTGAACCGAACCCGAACCGCTCTTAAAATAACCGGTTTTTAAAAACCGGTGATATGCCTAACAGGAACCAGTTTTTAAAGAACCAGTTCATGAACCGAACCGGTTTTAGAACCAGTTTAAGAACCGAACCGAACCGTTTCTGAACCGAACCGAATTGATTTTTATAAAAAAAAAAATTAATTTTTTTTTTCTTTTCAAAAAAGGGTCGAATATTTCCTCATTGTAACCGAACCAAATTTTGAACCGAAATGCGAAACTTTTAAACGTTTCCCTCCTGTGACCAGAACCAATGTTTTCACAGGGATGACCGAACACAAACCATTTAAACTAATTCAGTTCGGTTTTTCAAAAAATCCGGTCCGGTTCGGTTCGACCCATGCACATCCCTACCTAAAACTAGTAAGTAGCTTGGATTTAAGCAGTTTTAGCCATCTGGTAGGCCTGTCTGAGTTATTTAGTAAATTAATTATATGAGACTTTTCATTGATATGCCTAATAGGAAAATCAGAAGTGAAGTAATTAGTCATGTGCTATGTTCAATCCCCCACAGCCATTTCAATTTAATCTTCCTTTATCTTTAGCTCGTCTTCTCCTCAAATTACTAGAGTTAAGGTAGTTCAAATTGCTTTTACATAGCAGGTTGACTTACCCATCCCCTTGAGCATGAATAAATGCTGTAAGAAAAAAATCCTGTCTCAGTGGAAAACTCAATTTTCTTCACATTTTTAAATTCCTCACTATAAAGATCCTAATATTTCCTCATTGTAACGGCCTAAGAATATTTCATAAGAAATGCATGTAAACTTTTAATATTCACTCTCTTCAGCTCCTGTGAGCTCAGGGACATAAGTTGTTTTCACAGGGATGAGCATAAGCACAATGCACTATCATCTATCACAGGCTATGCGTTGCATTTCTCACAGTTAGTAGTAAATAGCACAATTGCTTTATCTGGACTATATTTTCATTTTCACATCACAACTTTACATATTCATAACACAGTTTGTGCAAACCACACTTGATTCAAGAAACAGATGGCAAAGGGAATAACAACTTCACACAATGTGATTTAATGATAACTAAAAATTCCAATCAAACCTGAAGTTTTATTGGATCAGGATTCGACCCATCGATGATATCTATGTTCCCATTTATCCGGAATTGCTCCCAGGAATCCGTGAAATACCAGCATATCTAAACACAAGAACTGCACTAGTCTCAAAATCTAAGCCCCTAAGCAGAAAAAAATAAAAAATAAAAAGGGGAGTGTACCTCAGAGAATAATTACCTCAGCAGAGGAGCAAAGCTTGAGCTCTTCAATCTGCACTATGAATAAGCCAACAGAGACTTCCAAATAAGTAACTTTTTAATGAAAACCTTAATCATGACAACAAATATGGTAGGTTACATGACTAAAATAAATTTTATTGAAATATATATGTAAGCCGGATTTAGATTTCTCATTTTCTTTCTCTCACGTCATGAGAGAGAAAGACATACAAACAACTTTAATAAAAAAATAACTCCCCGTTTATTAAACTTGCGCTTGTATTTTTCTCTCTCATAACATGAGTAAATTCATGAATCAATTAGCCTAAAAGCTTAAGAAATTTATATTACATCAGCAAATGCAAAAGTCCATCCATCTTATGTTAAAATTAAACTTTTTATATGACATCATATCATGAACCAGATTCCTAAAAGTTAAAATATTAGGTGAAGAAACAGAAATAATTATATATTATATATCACTAACTAACACATGAAACGAAGAACATGCAAAGATCCAAATGCAATTCCCAGCAACTAAATCCCAAACAAATAAAAACCCAGTTTTTATTTGATTGAAAAAAGGTAAAGAGAGGGAAAAAGGAACAACCTTGCGAGTACGGGCATCAGTGTTAATTTGGATGTTATCAGTGTTGTCTTGGAATCCTCTGAAAACCCAAAACACCCCATCTCGTGAATTTCCATTAAAATAAAGAGAGAAATTTGAGTGTGTAAGTGACAAAGACAAACAGAAGAACATAACCTAAAAACGACAGTGCGATTCGAAGGTTTTCCGTTGGTTCCTATGGTTGCCTGAAATACAAAAAAGAACCATCAATCAAAAAAAAAAAAGAGAAAAAAAGAGAGAGGGTTTTGCAGTGACATTGACATACAAGCTGCATGAAAGAAGAGTGCTTAAGGTTACTGTTGGATTCCAAAGCGTTTAGAAGAAGCTGCTTCCATGCCACACTACCCATTTCCAATTCTCAAGCTTTGGGATTTTTAGTTTTTTCTTCTTCTATTTTTCAGAGAAGTTACTTTTAATTTTGTTATTATAATTGTTATTTTATTTTATTTTTGTTAATGGATTCTTCGATGGATCTAACAACTTATATGAATTTTTTTGTAAGTTAGAAGTTATTTATAAGTTAAAGTTGAAAAAAAATTTAGAAAAAAAAAATAAAAGTTGTTTATTAATTACTTAAAAAATTTAGCTTAAAAGCACATGTTTCAAGAAAATTATCTTTCTTTATATCTTTATACTTCTTCATTTAAAAAACACACAAATCAAAAAAAACATATAAAAGTTTTAAAAAAAGTTCTCATGAGTGCTTTTAGCTTGTTTTTCATTATAAAAAGAAATTCATTATGAGAGTTTCTCTCGATATTTATTTGACCCAATTTATACTTATAAGTTAAAATAACTTATGGTTTAAAAAAAAATTATCCAAACAAGCACCAATTCAAAAAAAAGTAAAAGTTGGCAAAGTTATCTCTTCAATTTTTAATATGTGTTCCCATATTTCAGGAATATTCTTTATCTATGTTTATAACTCTTAATTTAAAAAAAACACATAAATCATTATTAGATCAACTTTTTCTCTCTCTTCATAAATTTTTTAGCATTCTCTCTCTTTGATCCAATGATGATTAGATTGGTAGTAAGTTGGTAGTGAAAAATTTTGGTAGTCAAAATATCTTCCTCATGTTCCCATGGACTAAAACTCAAAATTATTGGTTAAGCTGCAACAACCTTTTTAATAGTTGATCACGTGCTTGGTGATTTATTTATTTTTCTTATATAATATGCTCAAAAATAGTTTTTTCCTAGTAAAAGATGCATGATTTATTCCTGTGTACTTAATTTTTTAAACATAAAGGGTTTTATATTTCTCATTTAACTTGAGAATTCAAACTTTCATACACACCCTTCGATTTCCGTGCTAACATGGGTCCTACATCTAATTTTTTGTAACACATATGCTCAAATATTTTTTTCCTTATAAAAGATGCATGATTTATTCATGCGTAAATATAAAACCCAAACATAAATATATGTAGGGATTAGGTATTGTGCCTATTTTTTTATGCCTACTCAATTTATTCATCTCCAATAATGTCAACTAACATTCACCCTTTCTCTTTCATCTTAAGATAATTATGTTGTTTATATATATATATATATATATATATATATATATATATATATATATATATATATATATATATATATATATATATATATATATATATATAGGGACATGATCGGTTAATGTGGGCATGACTAATACTTCGAATTCAGATGAGGGTCCTTTTTGGCGGGGTCAACAGAAAGCCAACTAGGTCCCTGATCTTATCCATAAAGGCATAATACTATTATGGGCATCTGACTCATTGTATTTTACTTTTTTCTTAATAATTTGGGCTTGAGCCCATGAATAGTTGCTATTAGGGTTTTCTAAATCCTATTTATATTCTTTTGTAAGCTGAGTGACTTGTAACGAGTGTCAATGAAGTGAGTATAATATAAACAAGTTGGACATAGTCTACATTGAATGAACCAAGGTAAATCATTATGTTGACTATCTTTCTCTTTTTTATTTTCTCAATTTGTGTGTCAATTTCCAACATTTGGTATCAGAGCTTTAGTTCTGCGACCGGTGTTCCTATGACAAATTGAGGTTTCGCAATTTGGGATTTTTTGGGCGTAGAGAAAATTGCAAAATTGATTTGGAAAGAATGTTGACTAGACAATCACGGATCGAGGTACAAAAGTTTGGAGGAAAGGGGTTCGAGTTATGGAAACTGGAGATGGAGGCTTTGCTCCTCAATAGGGAGGTGTGATATGTGTTCGAAGATGAGAAGCCATCTGTATCAACGAATCCTGTCGATGATGGAACGTTAGAGGTAGGCGAGTCTAAGGAGTTGAAGGCACAGACTAGAGATGATTGAAAGGCGCAAAGCCTGATCTGGTTATGCCTGGTAGATAACATTCTGGTGAACGTGACTTCTGAGAAGACCATGAAGGATCTCTGGACGAAGCTGGGAGGCCCTTATCAAAGCAAGACACTCGTGAACAAGCAGTTTTTATGAAGGTGGTTGTATAATATGTGGATGAGCGAAGGTGATTCTTTCTTTGCTCATTCAAAGGAATTTAATATTGTTTATGCACAACTTATGTTTGTAGATGTCAACCTTGATGAGGAAGACAAAGCTTGCACTTTACTGTGTTCATGTCCTAACTCTTGGAATAACATTATTGTTTCAATTGATACTTGCGTTAATACATTGTCGTTTGAGACTATTGTTGCTGCCTTATTGTCTGAGGAGATGAGAAGGGGTAGGTTCTAAAAGTACCAGTAATGAGGCTCTAATCGTTAGAGGGAGGAGAGTTAACATATCAAAATCTGGAATAGGAAAATCGAGGGAAAAGTCAAACTCCCATGATAAATCTGAAGTAAGATGTTGGAGGTGCAAACAAGTTGGGCACTTGAGAAGGACTTGCAGAAACAAAAATGCGGGTCTTGAGAAGTGGGATGATCCACCACCTTCAAGTTCTGGTGCAAAGAAGGATGATGGAGATAGTGCAGCGGATCTGTACATGGTGTTTGACATTCATAGCAACTGCAATAACTATATCATTGACACTAGAGCATCTTTTCATATCACACCTCATATAGAGTGGTTCTACACTTATGAATCATATTCTAGCGATACAACTAGAATGGGAGATGACATGACTCATGACATGACTCATGCTGAGAGGTGCAGGCTTGGCAGCTGAGTTTTGGCAGAGGTAGTGGCTACTGCTTGTTATTTGAAGAACAGACCTCCTACATCAGCCTTGAAGGAGAAGATTCTGTATAAAGCATTGTTTGGGAAGAGGCTAGACGTATCTCATGTGAAAGTGTTTGGCTATGAGGCATATGTGCATGTACCCAAGGAGAAAAGAAGCAAGCTTGATAGTAAATCACAGAAGTACATTTTCGTTGGGTACAAGGATTACATCAAAGGGTACAAGTTGTGGAATCCTGATAGTTGAAGTGTAACTTACAGCAAAGACGTTGTGTTCAGGGAATCTAAGTCGAATAAGATTTTTTTGAAAGCTCTTGAAGAGCCACAGACTGTGGAGTTAGATGTGTTTGAAAGAGGACGTTGTAAACTCACAAGTCAGAGTGGAAAGTTCAAATTTTGAAGTTGATGAACATAACGTCGTTGAAGATGAAAACTATGAAACTGAGGCTGAAGCACCAGTGCTGAGGAGGTCCACAAGGAAAAGAAAATCGTATGAGAGATATACACCTGAAAGCTATATCCTCTGTGCTAGTGATAATAATTGTGCCCTGAATATTACAAGTGATGATCTAATCACTATAAGACAAGCTAAAAACTCGGAGGATGCCAAACAATAACAGGAAGACATGAAAGATGAGATAAAGTATCTGATGAAAAATTAAACTTGGAGTTTGGTGAAGCTATCTGCAGACCGAAAGACAATTGGTTGCAAATGGGTGTTCAAGAAAAATATGGGTGCCAATGGGGAGATTGAGTTGTACAAGGTTTGTTTGGTTACGAAGGGATACTCACAAACAGAAGGAGTCTGTTATAGTGATGTGTTCTCACATGTTGCAAAGTTGAATTCTTTAAGACTCATTTTATTCGTGGTAGCTACATATAATCTTGAAGTGAAGCAGCTGGATGTGAAGACTGTGTTCTTCATGGTGATCTGGAGGAGGATATTTTCATAAAGCAACCAGAGGGATTTGCTGTAAGAGCTAAAGAGGACCTAGTTTGCAAGCTGAATAAATCCCAGTAAGGCCTGAAGTAGTCATCCCAGGATGTGGTACCTGAAGTTTGACACTTATATGGTGAAGCTTCTCCTTAATCGTTGTGATGCTGATCATTGTGTCTATGTAAAAAGGTTAGAAGTTGATTTGTTATTCTAACTTTGTATGTTGATGACATATATATTACTTTGTTGGAAATAGTCTGAATATGATCAACACTGTCAAAGGACTGCTGACAAAGTAGTTTGAAATGAAAGATCTAGGCGTTGCAAATGTGATCTTGAGGATACATATATAAACACTAACGTGACAAAGGAAGGTTATGGCTGAATCAATGGAAGTACATTGAAGATGTGCTGAAGAAATTCAAAATAACGGACTATAAACCAGTGTTGACTCCCATGTCTACCTGTTCAAAGCTGTTGGCTGATCAATGTCCTAAGACTGAAAAAGAAGAAGAGAGATGGCATCAGTTCTTTATGCAAGTGCAGTTGGAAATTTGATGCATGTTATGATTTGTACTCATTTGGATATTGCTCAAGCAGTGGTAGTATTGAGTAAGCATATGTCAAGTCAGGAAAGGAGCATTGAACGGCGTGAAACATGTATTCCGTTATCTTCGTGGTACATCTGACCGTAGGTTATGCTATAAAGGCGTGAATGGCTCAAGGGGGCAGACATTATTATTGCTAATATGCTTTGTGGAGGCTGATTGAAGATGTGACATTGACAGTAGAAGGTCTACAGGTGGATATATTGTTTCCTTATTCGGGGGAGCTATCAGTTACATTGATGGATTCAGAAAAACACTAACTGATACTCACCTTTCAATTCATTCATGGATACTTTGCTACATAAATCAAGTACTCATCATCCTTAAACATACGTGTTACGAATACTTTCATCCCAAACCAGCAACCAACACATGATATAATTCATTATATCCTTTGAAAGAAAATCCTTTTTACACATAAGCAAGAACACATGGTTCAATATGGTTTTTTTAAGTATCAGCCACTCAACATGCTCGTAGCATTAGATCCTATACCATACACCATAAAAAGAGCACATATTCCAATAATGAAAATGCATGTTGTCTAATATTTCTTCATATATATATTTTAATTAAACATACAAACAAATTACAAATGATAGTCTATCTAATTAAATAAAAAAAGAAAAAATACCTTGATACCAGCCCCCACAAGGAAATCCACCAACATAGATTTCATTAAAATCATCCCCACCAATCAAACTGTTCCTCTTGATGGCCAAATCAAACAGCTTTGATAACAACACAAGCAAAATTCACCAAATTGTTTTTAATATTTGTAACGCCAACAAGTCACAACCTATTTTGCATAAATAAAATTAATTTAATAATAATAAACCTGGGACAAAGGTGTTCTCAGAGCTTTCATTAATGAAAGGAATATTTTCCAAAACACAAGCCAAGGCATACTAGGTGGAAGGTGCAGCCTCATTCCTATCCAATGAAGACAAATGGCTCTTTGGATGGTTTCCTTCCAATAGAATTCTTCAATACACAAATAAAAAGAAATGCACCATTATTTGCCATTCTTTTTAAAGCACAAAGAGATATAAAGAAAAAAGAAATGCAATGAATGTCTCTCAACCGAAATAGTGCAAATCTTTTAACCATAATCTACCATGGAGATTCAGTGGTGAAGCTGGAGCAAAAAGGTAACTTTAGAAACCCAAAAACACAATAAAAATTGAAACTATATTTGTTCAATCTATGTAAACGTTGATGGGAACTACTAACCTCGGGGGACTTGAGTCCGAATTTGCACAACCGGAGACCAGAGGACGACGGTGTCAGAGTGCTTGAGTGATAACCAGAGGAGTCGCCAGAATTGTCACCGAAAAACCTTACAGCGACGAAGTTGATGGGTGAGGAGGAATAATCTAAAACTCTGGGAATATGAACACACAAATATAACCCAAGATTATACTAACCAATGCTTAGGACAAAATGGGGAAAATTTGGGAGAAAAATTATAAATTTAGGACAAAAATTGGAGGGAAGAAGAAAAATTTGGGAACAAAATGGGATTAGTTCACAAATATAATTTGGTTTTGATTTATTTTTATAAGGGTTTTCGACGGAGAAAGTATTTCCGTCGACAATTTTCGATAGCAAACAAATTCCGTTGAAAACTTCATAAATATAATTTCTTTTATGATCTATTTTTGTTAATATTATTGATGGGATTTTTTTTTGTCGAAAATTTTCAAAGAAAAACGAATTCCGTCGAAAAATTCAGAAATATAATTTATTTTATGATTTACTTTTTTTATAAGATTGTCGATGAAATTTGTTTTCTGTCAAAAAAATTTGACAGAATATAATTATCGGATAAAAATTCATAAATATAATTTAATTTTTTGATTTAATTTTTTATAAGATTTACGACGAAATTATTTTTTCGTCGAAACTTTTCGATGGAAAACAAATAATGTTGAACAATTTATATATATAATTTATTTTATGATTTATTTTTTATAAGGTTTTTGACGAAATTTGTTTTCCATCCAAAATTTTCAACCGAATATGATTTTCGTCGAAAAAATCCTAAATATAATTATGATATAATTTTTTATAAGGTTATTGAAAATTTTCGACGAAAAATGAATTCTGTCAAAAACTTTATTAATATAATTTTTTTATGATTTATTTTTTTTAAGGTTTTCGAGGGAAAACAAATTCGTCGAGAAATTATTAAATATAAGTTCCTTTATGATTTATTTTACATGATTTTCGATTGAATTCATTTTCCGTCGAATTCATAAATAAAATTTCTTTTTTGATTTAATCTTTAATGAATTTTGTCAAAAACATCGTGAATATAATTATTTATTTATTTTTTATAAAGGTTTTCGACGGAACTAAATTCCGTCGAAAAGTATATAATTTCTTTTAACATAGATTTTTTTAAAATTTTTGACGGAAGAATTTTTTGATTATTTCTCTGGGAATACGTTTTTCGTCTTCCATAATTTTGACTTTTCTAGTTGTGTATAATTTTTTCCTTATTTTTTCGTTTGATTTTCAAAAATTTCTGTCGATCAAATCATGTTAAAAAATTTATTTGGTTTTTAACTTTTAAAATAAATATTTTAAGTAGTGCATAATTTTTTCCTTAAGGTGGATTTGATTCGGTTTGATTTTTGATCCTAACCGAATTATATTTTATATTTATTTTCACCTTTTTATAATTTTCCAATGAATGTTTTCACTTTACGTTCAAAAAATCAAAATCATGTTAAAAAATTTATTTGGTTTTAAACTGATTTAAAATAAATATTTTAATTCTTAAACTAATATAGAAAAATATAATCCTCTCGATAGAATTCGATTCACAGTTTGATTTATATGAATTTTTTTCACACCCGTGACTAAAATAGAACACTTGAATCAAAAGTGCAATAAAGCCATTATTAAAAAATTAAATTGTTTACGTAATAATTTTAGGAAATTGTTTTAGTATTGAAATCTTAAAAAAAATTATAAATATAAAGACTATTATAAGCTTAAAATAAATTAAAATTATAAAAATATCATTATTTTCGCCCAAAATGCTGTCGTATTGGGCTTACTGCAGCTAACTTATATGCAGTAACTACAAAAAAAGTGAACCAAAAATTAAATTCCTAATAATTTGAGAAAAAAAAAACAAGAAATGAACACCTATCCTTGATTTGTGAATGTATGAGAAAAAAAAAAAATGAACTTTATCATATTGTGTGACATGAGAAATTTTTTATCATATTACATTAGAGTAATATTTCCTATAGTTTAATTAACGTTGTCAAACTTCTTGAGTTAAAAAGGATAACGAAGGATAACGTTTCACCAAAAAAAAAAAAAAAAAAGGATAACGAAGGATAAAGAAAACAATCTCGAATTTTAAAACGACAGGAATATAGTAACGTTGAAGAAAGTTAGCGAAAAAAATTAATGAATTTAATTTGGATAAGGATACACTTTAATTTGTATTTATTTGAGATTGTAAACTGAGTCATCCCTTACGTCAGAGTTAAGACCCCATAAATTTGTTTTTGGTATGGTATTATACACATATTTATATTATAGAATATATCCATTTCCTAATAGTCTATCTTTTTTTTCGGTAAATACATGGGGCTATCAATAACAGGAAAAAGCAAGACAAAAAGAAAACTAAAAACCATCGACTCAGAAGAAACAAACTCAGCATCTTGCAGCTGGATGTCACAGTAGTTACCTTAACTAAAGTAAACCAAAAGGATCATCCATTGCTTTCTTCGCTAGCCAGTACAAGATAAGGAGATAAAGATTTTATTCTTATACCAGAGGTTAAATTACCATTTCAATGGCTTGAGAGATTCTGATACAGAACTTCCAAATTTAAAACTCCAACCCATGTAAAATAGCCCAGAGTTCATAAATAAAAAGATAAATAACCCCCACATGCAAAAATATATTTAATTTTAAATAACCTGATTTACTATTATTATATAACACTTTTGTACACACACCTTCTCTCTAATTGATTCAGCAATACAAGGAGAAATATAGTCTATAATGATTCTAATGTCACAGCTATCTTAACAGTATTAGACCATAAAGATAAGGAGATAAAAAATTTATCCCTACAAATAAGAGGTTAAATTATATTTCAATTGAAAGGTTTACATAGCACAAATCCAAAAAATAATCCCTATAAATAAAAGGTTAAAAATCTCAAATATATAAACTAAACCAATTTACTATTATTATTAATACTGTGCACACATTCACGTCTTGATTATAAATCTATTACTTATGCGCAGTAATTAAAATATTAATTATAAATCAATTAAGATATTTGCCTCTAAGGTATCTCTGAGCTAATACCCTACAATATAATTCCACCGTTCTCTAGGACTGAATACATATCACATCCTATTTTCCTATTTTTATACTCATTTTAATTCTATCACTTATACGATTTTAAAAAATATAAAGAAGATATTGTCATCTATCAATCATTCAAAACTTAAGCAAATTTTTTCTGCATATATGTATGTTTCATCTAATACACTCGCCTTATTCTATCCATTCTAATAATATCAAAGTTAAAAGTATTTAAAAATATATATATATATATATTTTTAAATTAATTAAAGTTAATCAAAATAATAATACTTTTTATTTATTTATTAACATGTATCCTACTTACACATATTAACAAAATACTGAATTAAAATACCCTTTTCATTCTAATAATATCATTTTATACCATCTCAATCGAATCCACCATAATCCTGCAATATTAAAGAGTTGTTATATCTCCCCAGTATCACATTTGGAAGGAAAAATAAAAAAAAAAAAATTGTTATATTTTACAAAAAAAATAAAAAAGTTGTTATAGGTAATTTTGTAATGTAAAACGAGAGCCATGCCTTGCGCCCATCTTGGGAAGCGTGCGATGTTCAATTCATTGATTTGATTCATTTGAGGCATGTCGCATCAAATATTAGTTATAATAGTAATATAATAACCATTTGCACCTGAGTAATATAATAAACCATTAAACTCGCACATTTGATAACCGATATAGTTCTCTTCCAAAGAAAAATAGCAACTCACTAGGGTCCAAAATCGCACACGTATTTAGAAAATTCATTGCAACATAATCTTCTTATTTTAATTTTAACATCACATGCATGTATATTTGTTCAGCACGTATCACTGTTTTGTTAGTTATTTCTAACGAAGAAATTAAGTGATGATAATAATTATCCAAATTATATATTACCAACTTTAAATGGTTTTATTCTTTTTCCATATCCATCGGGATCAATATTGGTTTCGGTGTACATCGAATTGTTCATTTTTCTAAAGATTGGAATATTTTATACATGATAAAGTTAATATTTAAATAACATCGATGATTTTTTTAATTTAGGTCCAAAAACTTTGTCTTGCGTAAGGTAGAATTCTAATTTATGTATGTACTTAATTATATTCCACGAGCTGGCGGTCATTACTAACAAAAGAATTCATTAATTAGTTTAATTGACCACACCTGACACCACCAACCAAATTTGTCTTACATATGGCAGGATCCAAATTTATATATTTTTTAATTAGAGGATTTTGTTTAAAAAAACACCCTTGTCAATTATATACCATGTGCTGGCAGTCATTATTAATAAATTTTCACTTTAAGTTTTGGGTGATGCTACTTAACACTCACGCACTAGTGTTTTGGAGAGTATATGTTTCACATTTAGAGGGTAAATGAGTTCGGCTGAACTTTTGGTTTAAATAAGTTATCTGTATATAAAAACTTTAGTTCTGATCTTCACTATTACTGTTAGGATTTATCATCTATCATTTAACATGATCACAAAAAATTTCTTACATACATAACATTTTGTGGGACCCGCAGCAAAAGAAAAAAACTTCGGCACGCAAAACGAATCTGTATAACATAACACAATCACTTTTCCTACAACATAACTCTTATAAAATCCTTAGTCTTATTATCTAGATTTAAATTATAAGTTTTGTTTATTTCATATTTAATCTGTTTAAACCTATTAAACATTCAATAATTAAAATAATAATATTATTTTATTATTCAAAATAATTAAAATAATAATTTTATTATTCAAAATAATTAAAATAATAATTTTATTTAAAATAAATAATATGATGTATATAGTTTGACCTGTAGATTTATATGCCCGACAAGTAAAAGGAAGACTATGACCTATTTTTTAAATAGGCTTTTTAAAAAAAGTCTACATGAGTTCTATTTGATTATATATAATAGACTGAGTTTGACCTGAGGTAACCCGTTTGAGGCATTTATATCTCTATTCGCATTATATAATTTTTTAGTTTTAATAATAATAATATCAAACAACTTAATTAAAATAAAAAATGAAATTAAACGCTGAAAGATTGGAGCACTCCAATGTTTTAAAAAGCTTAATATTATAATAAAAAAAACAGGTGTCCTTTTCACTTAAAAATGTGAAATTAGTTTCCATTCAAACACTGACATTGTAAGGAACTTTTAAATTTTAATGAGTTGTGTTAAGTTTAACTTGTTTTAATTTTGAAATGTTTTGATTGAATTGAAATTTTTATAGACTTTAGTTATTATATAGTATTTTAATTTTATTTTGATTATTTTAAAACAATTTGGATGAGTTTACCTCAAGGTGTTTTCTGAATATATAGAGGAATTTGAAATAAAAACAAATGAAGGGTTAATTGTTTTTTAAAAATCAATAATTATAAAATAAAAATCATGGGATGATTGAAATTTAATATGATAATCTCTTATTTTGTTTACCTAATTTTGAACAACTCTCAAATCATTAAGGATATTTTTTAGTTAAAATGATAATTTTTTCCTTTCCTTTGTTTCTCTCCAAATTTTTCCGTGCAAATATATCATTCAAGTTTGTGCAAGTATTATTATTCTTCCCAAAATAATCATGGTAAAGTGAACTATTCTATTATAAAATTATATTAATGACTTATACATTTCTCTTAATCAATATATTTTTGAGAAAAATAAAGGGAAAAAATTGTTTTCTTCTTTATTATTATGTTTGTAATAAAATATTTGTAAAATTAACCTTATGGAAACTCTAGAACCAAATGTCATTATAACTTGCATAATCGATCAAGAGAGTCAACCAAGCATAAAACAAAACAAAAAATTAGCTTGGGTCTCATATATATTTTTTAATGTTATGCTATTCATATTTATATAATTTAAAAATAATTTTAATTATAAAATTATGATTTATTTACAATGTAGTTCATGAAAAAAATATTACTTTATTTTTATAAAATCAAGTTTTTGAAAATTTTAGCAATCGTTTGCTCATTCTTTTATCGTTATCTTCTTCACTACTAACACTCAAATCCACATTGTATCTTATATCTGATTTTCAAGACACATAATTTGTTAAAATAATGTTAATCAATCATACCAAGTGATACTTTGCGTAATCAATGTCAATCATCAGAAATTATTTATTATATAAGTTTATTTGACAGTTTTTGCATCTAAAAAAGCTAAAATGGCTTAAATTAAAAATTGTTATATTCAACAAGTAAAAGATTTGTAGTAACAAGAGGTGTGCATGTGCATCAGTGCATGACATGATGATAAACAAATCCCGCGTAATTTAACATTCAAGAAATTCATCAAAGATTAATGTATTAAGCGTCTTTATAATTGTCAAGAAAAAAACAAACTTATGTTCAATTCAAAGTCAAAAGTAAATTTCATAGCTATGCAACATACCTATTCCATTAATTGAGTCAATGTTTACGGATGGAGGGCTAAAGTAACCAATTCATTAATTAATATGGCTTCTTCCACCAAAGTGGCTTTAATAAGCATAGAAGCAAGTAAGTCTCATTAAACCAATATTATTACTTGTATAGTCTTTGGTCTAACATTTTTTCTATGGCTTTTCATTGTATAATATATACTATAGGGTTTGCATTTGTCATTTAACATGACCACAAAAAGTTTCCTGCACATAACATTTTGTGAAGCCCACATCTTTTGAAACAAAAAAAAAAAAAAACTGCAGTACGCAAAACGAATCTCTATAACATATCACAATTACTTTTCCTACTACATAACTCTTATAAAATCCATATACTATATAATAATTATGTACGTATTCTTTGTCTGCTATATATGATTACTAGAAAATGTGTTCAATATTCTTTCTTATTGATCAGACTAATACAATATGGGTTAGCCAAAGTGTATCGGACCAAATTACACACGGTTGAAGGGAGAAGGTCTTTGGATAATCTATTTTCTGGGCCGGAGGTTGTTGAGGTTGATGGGAGGACTTTGGTTGTCCTTCAGCGCAATGATCCTGACTGGGGGTACCTGCAATGACACTCCGACGTTCAAATTAGTATCAATGACAAGTTTATGTGTATTCTTACTAAATTAGATGATAATACCTGAGCATGTACCCTCTATTTATATAATGGTTATGATGTCGTCTAAGGAAGGCGGTATGGCCTCTGAATTGGCTGTTCAAGGGCTGCAAGTTCTGCTAGTGCTTCCATAGCCTTATCTCTTGATGTCAGGTTACCTTGATAGAGTGGTGGCAAGCTGATGCTGTCTCCTGTTTATTTGTACAATGGTGTGAAGGACTTTTATTAGTTCTTGTGATTGCTTCTTTATCTCTAAAATTATGTTAAAGGGCGGTTTCATGCGTGATGGTGTCATCGCGTCCTGTCATGCACGATGGAAGTCATCGCACCTCACTCTGGGCCTTGTGGGTTTGGACCTCGTTCTATATATTTGGGCCTTTGATGAGTCAATCATATTTTATTCAAATCACTTATTATAACGGGATCTTGTTATGCAGCTAAGAATCTGTTAATATATTGAAACTACTTCATTCTTTTAAGTTAATTAACAGCGGAAGAAATGTTCGGGGACAATTCATTTCTTAATAAAATTCTTACTTAATCACATAAACTAAAACTTATTGGTTATGACTTTCCAAAAAAATAAAATAAAATAGTCATGAGACATGACTTATAGAGCGGAAGAGCGATTCTTGTGTCCTCACCAGTCACCACTTATTCAGTACACAAGCAATTTATTGTGTACTCACCACTTTGACTAATGGTGCATAATAAACTCAAATTAAACTTAATAGTGTAGTTGACTACTAATTTTTTTTTATACATAATTGACTACTAATTTAAATTTGACTCGAGTTATAAAAAGAAAGCTACATTAACATTCTATACGATAAAACTCAACACGTAAATATGTAGCCGACTACTAATTTTAATTTGTCCATGTGCGAATGATATACATTGCACCTTGTGCTTTATTATAACAGATTTTATAACTTAATTTACAAAAAAAATTAAGTATACAAAAAAGTCTTAATTTTGTATGCATATGGAACAAGATATCTCCCTTGGACATTGTGCCTGTATTCTAGGTAAATAGTATATACTACGCTATCTTTTCATTAATTTAAGAAGGGTAAAGCTACCATCACCTAACAGAATCAAAACAACTTTTTCTAATGAAACAAAAATGCATATGCATCTCATACATGTAATAAAAATAAAAAATGTTGGTGCGAAAATCAATAGGTCAGTAGGTAAAATTTTCTATATCCTGATACTCGTTTTCCCCATTTAAGAAGCATGAAATATGAAACCATTTATTTAAAGGAAAAAAAATGTGTCATTTTAAATGATATACTTGGTATCTTTTCATTCTTATATAGAGATGAGATTCACATTTTAAAAAAGATTTATTTCACTCTCTCCTATGATTTATCTCTTTCTCTTAATAAAATGAAAGAAATTTATGTCCTTCAATATGATATACATTTTTCCCTTGTTTTAAATATGTTACCAACTACACTATATGTTCTATTTTTTTTTCTTTTAAGAAAAATATGAAGTAGGGCACCTTTTCAACTAGCCACCAAGCACTTCATGACTCAGAATATATATTGTTAATTATTGTGGCCTTTTTAATTTTATATAAAAAATGATAGTTTAGTTAGCGCATGAGAGTTGAGCATGTGAGAATGAGAGTTGAGCAGGTGAGGGTGAGAGCATGTGTTCGATCTTCTTCAGTATCACTTTTAGAAGGAATGTAAAGTCTTAATTCTGAATCCGCCCTCAATTGGACTCTCACAAGCACGGACACGCTGAAAAAAAACATGTGTGTCAGACACCGACACGTTTCGACACATTTTTCCGACACGCAGTCAACTTTTTCCGACACGTGGTCAACGTTCCGACACGTTTTTTTAGATCTAAATTTTATTTTATTAACTAAAATATAAAAAAATAATTTATGAATCAGTTTTTTCTGTTATAAAATTTGACATGAAAAAATTAACAAGGTACAAAAGTTATTTTTGTTTATACTTATGTTATAAAATTTGAATATTTGATTGTTTATATGACTTATTATGAGCTGTTATATGTATTAAATATAAATTATTATATATATTAAAAATATTATTTAATATAAAACGTGTCGAAATATTACTTTTTTAGAATTAACATGTCAATGTATCATGTCCCGTGTCAATGTCGGTGCATCATAGATTGGACTAATTGCAAAGCAATAAATCGATTAAAATATAAAAAAAGGTCTCAAATTATAAAGGCCGGAAGAGACGTGATTGAGTTCGACGTATTTACAAAAATTGCCATAATTTGATTCTCATAAAGAGGTCAGTAAAATGAAAACAAAAGCACGAAACATCCTACCATTGTTTCCATTTTATTGTATTTAAAAAAAAATTTAAAAGTGTAACAAAAAAAAAACAAATTCTAAAAACTAAAAGTTCAGGCCGACTTCTTTGATAGCCGAGCTCTAGCTCGATTTGACTTTCACAAAGATTTTTAAGTCGAGATTTAGGGACTGAGTTCGTCCCCATCACATTATTCACAATACATATTGTGGTGCATTTTCTCACGCACACAAGTGAGGTAATAGATAAATCCTCTTTTTTATCATTAGAAAATATTTTTCATTTATATATATCCATCTTTAATCATTGAAGAGGTATCTTGAATCCATTACTTATCTGTTGTTCTATTAAAATATAGAGTCACCGTACAGTTACACATTTGCTATATCTCAATCATACATCAGATTAGGGGTGTCAAAACGGGTTGACACGACACGAATTCGACACGACACGAATTTGACACGACACGGATTTTTTGCAGATTGACACGACACAACACGAATAAGATGCAAAATAGGGGTCAAAACGGTAATTGACATTTTTTTTAAAAAAAATGGATCGAAATTAAAAAAAATAAAAAAATAAATTAAAAATAAAATAATAAAAAAAAAACAGGTCAACACGAACACGAATACATCAACATGAACACGACACGAATTTTTTACGTGTCATTTTTCCCAACACGAACACGACACGAATTTTCGTGTCGTGTCACGGGTCAACTCGCATGTCAAAACCTATATTGACAGCCTTAGATATGCACACTATGACTTCTCCAAAAGCTTTGGTCATTGCTTCTAACCGTATCTCCATAGCGACATACTTCACCAATCAAGAGATACGAACTTTGTTCTATTATATTGCTCAAATTTTTTAAAAAAATTGTAAAAAGTTATGTATCACTTTACTTCTCAAGGATAAAAAAAAATTAAAAAAATCTGAACTTTAATAGCCCACGCCTATGCGATAATTAATAAGGTAAGAAACTGTTACTTAGCAAGGAAAAAACACACTAAAATTAAAGGGCACTTGTTAAAATCTACATAAGTTTTGGTTCATTACTTGTTTCGCACAAGTTGAAATAACTAACAGGCTTAAAATTAATTAATTAAATCTGGTACAATGATTTCTAATTTTTTAGTGTCTTAACGAAATTTGTTAAACATACTGTTCAGAAAGTTATTTGGACGGTTCAGATAGATAAGAGATTTCTGGCGTGATTCAATAATCTAGGAAAAATTAAGCTTGAAACTTTATATATTTTAATTGGAGAGTAAAACGCAGGATTAATAAATAATGAATTAGTATGAACCATGCGGCCATAGGTACATAGGGGCCAGCCAAGTTTGTTAATCATTTTTTTTTAACATGCCTTCTTTTGTTTATATAACATGCCTGGATCTTACCCATCAACGTTTCTGCTCTCTTTAGCTATTTTGGCGGATATATAGGACAGGATTCTTAGATATATAATGTATGGGTTTTATAATTCTCATTTAACATGAGAATTACAATTTTCTTACACACCCTTCGATTTTCGTGCTGATATGGGTCTTACATATAATTTTTTCTAACACATGGGTCCTACATGTTTTTTATCTCTACAACATAAGATTTCAATTCTCCTTCAACATAAGAATTATAAAATGTATATATCAATTGATACCCTTTTGCTTCACTGATTAGTAAACAAATTAAAGGGGTTTCCCTTTAGGCCAATATCTATTTAATGACTAGTTTATTTAGGGATCACATGTCCATTCTCATTTCTCTCTCTCTTAAATCCCATTCTAAACTATACGTAATAAATATTTATATGTAGGGGTAGGATATTCTTACACCGGTGTAAGAGTTAGAAGTCTTACACTCAATTTTGACCATTGATCCACTTGTATCCAATGGCTCACGTTACTAAAAAATTTGAACCTTTAGATATAAGTGAGATTAACGGATAAGATTAAGAGTGTAACTTACACTGGTGTAAAATGATTTTGACCCTTATATGTATATAACGTAGAAATTTTCACCTGAAATGATGCAATAGTAATAATTAATTTTTTTGTTATTATACATATTCTCGAACCAGCTTTTATGTTAATTGAAATATACTTTTTAGGATACACCTCCTATATCGACCGGATACCATTATAATTCTCGTGTCAATATTTGAACTCAAGTCATCTATAGTTCTCTTTTGATACGAGATTATGAACAAGTCATGATATTAAAAAGCTCATTAATGTAAAATAGAGTTTGACCAATCATATATACATAATTTCCAATTGTTTGCACATTTGATTATTACTCATGCACGAGTTGCATGATACATGATGACAAATAAAACAAAAAGTATATTGCAAGGGTTTTATAATTATCATGTTGAAGGAGAATTTAAATATCATGTTATAGAGATAAAATAAAACATCGAAAGGAAATTGTAATATATATTATAAAACTCATATTGCAATCTAGTAATTATAAGTACACGCTTATTGATATTAATTTCCATACAAATAAACAAACTTCTCATAGTCCCTGTATGTTGTTAAATTTATTTCTGAATCAAATGAAATCCCTACAAACAATGACATCGACTATACCACTACAATGTCCTGCTCTTCTCTAATGCTTATTTCTATTGTTATTACCCGAACCGAGAATGCATACTCAAAACATGTTAATTATATGTAGGATCAATATGCTCACAGATATTTATAAGAAAGATATTGTATGGATATATAGATCATTGTGCGCCTGTATAATACGATGATAGCCAAAATGTGGTGTGTGTGCACAATGATAGCAAAAGTAAAGTAGGTTCAAAAGGTATACCTGATGGTGATAACCTCTGTTTATAATGGATTACCTGATTGGGCCTCGATTTGGTTTGTTGTAAGGTTGTTATGGAGTCTTACCTATTGTTAGGATCTTATCCATCAGTGCTAACAAGCTTATATATTTGTTAGATTGTTGAGATATAGGCCTTATATCTTGGTCCATAATAGTTGCCCCAAACCCGACAGTTCGAAAGCTCGAAATGCTGGGGTGCAGAAGTATGATTCAAATCTCGGACACACCGAGTTACTTCATTTAATTAGAGCTTCTGTTTTGGGCCGAACGGAAGCATGGATGCCGAGGTTGATATTACACTTTGCTGAGGTGATTTAAAGTCTCCACCATGATTGTCCTTACAACAAGGTTCAACCGGGATTAGTGCCTCGAACTTATTCAGCTTAAGTTGAAACTGAGCCGAGGTGAGGGTTCCAAGCGAGTACATCGAGGTCGCGGTCGAATATCTACGCAGCTGCTTTGAATGTAGCATATGGCCGAACTTAGAGGTGGAAAAATGGGCCAACCCGCCTCGACCCGCCCTAAACCAGCCAAAAACGGGGCGGGGCGGGTTGACCCACTATTTGATAGTGGGTTGGAAATATCAACCCACCCCGCCTGAAAAATAATTAAAAATTATATTTTATTAATTATATAATATTACTTATTTTTATTTCACACTCCCTTTAAATTTTTTTTTTCAATCTCAAGCCTAAATATAAACTAATATTAAGTCAGACATTTTTTAAGAATTTATTTTTGCCTCCATATATGGATAACATTTGTCATAAATAAAGTTTCTTTTCTTTATTTTTTCTAGTGAGTACTAAAATAAAACAAAATTTATATCACAAAGGCTTAGTGACATATAAAATACTAGGTAAAAAAAATTGACCCGAGGGCCAACTCGCCTGACCCGCCAGCCATCAACCCATTTTGACCTACAACTAAGCAGGGCGGGTTAAGGCAAGTTGAAATCTATAACCCAACCCGCCTTGTTTTGGCGGGTTGGGTTATAAACCTATTCTTAGGGTTTTTTTTTGTTGATAAACTATTCTTAGGGTTTTAAAGGAAGATTTTGGCGGGTTGGGTTATAAACCTGTTCTTAGGGTTTTTTTGTTTGTTGATAAACTATTCTTAGGGTTTTAAAGGAAGAAGATGAAACGATTTGTCATTAGAGTAAATCATAAAGGATAAAATTTATTAATACAAGTTCAGAATAAGGATAAAATTATAAAATCAATATAAGAACTTTAAAAAGCGGACGTACATATTAAAAAAAACCTACTCCTTAAGGCTTTTAACTTTTAGCTTTTTTAGAATTAATAAGAACTTTTATAAAATTATATTTGGTTGAGCTTCCGCCTTTAAAGAGAAGAAAAATTAAAAATAAGACATGCTAAACATGCACTAACTATTGCCATTGTATGTCATCTTAATATCTTATTGGTGAAATTCCAAATATTTAATAATAGGTTAAGATTATTTTATACTAGTATAAATTATACTTTCAATTTTAATAGTTGATCTCTCTTATATATCTAATAGCTTTAATTTTTTAGTTATGAGCATCATTAGATATAATTGGATCAATAACTAAAATGAGTATAAAACATATTATTTTTACACTACTGTAAAATAACATATCCCAAAAACAAATATTTGGAGAAATATATTAAGCAACCCTAATCCTCACCTCTTTTTCAAATAAACATCATAAACTTTAACTTTATGCCAATTATTCCATAAACAATTCCTAACTGTTAATTCATTATTAATGATATATATTCTAACCATTGATTGTTATTAAATCTTAACTATTAAGTGATATTTTCACTAAGAAAAATGTTTTTTTATTACCTTTTTATATAAATAAATTTTTCCCTTTGCCATTTATTTTTAAAAAGTTATTTTTAAGTTATTTTTTATGGTCATGTTAAATGATAGATGATAAACGCTTTAAATATACTGATATACATTCTTAAATGTCAACCACTCCCTTTCGATTATGTAACCACAAATTAAAGGGAAAATGACAAACCAGAAAGCACGTGACAAGCAAAGCTTCAAAAATTTCTCAATCACAAAAGTTTATTTATTTATTTTTCCTTGAAAGTTAAAATTATAGGGATCTCTGTTCACATGCTTGCACGAATTTTATTATTCCATTCTTGTTGTTTACAATCACTTTAGGCGAAATAACATTTTTTTTATATATAAAGCATAAGTTACCGGATCATAAAGTAAATATACAAAAGATAAAATAAGATTAGATACAATGATCGATCAGATTTATAGAGAGATTGTCAGGTACTACAATGTTTGAGACTTGAGTAACATTATTATTCTTTTACTCCAACAAAGATTCTGCAAAAGATTCCAAATCATATTGGCTATGGTCCATGTTCAAGAGCTGCAAGTACTCTTCATATAGTTTATCAAATGTACCATGATCCGTGGCAAAATAAGATTGGCAATATTCAACATCTAATCTATTGACTAGGTCATGGTCCTCACCAAAAAATCCAAAACCATCGTTTTCTCCAACATTACCAACTTCACATAGCATGTTTGTTACTTCTTTTGTTGTTCCTGGACTTTCTTGTTTCTCTTGGCTTGTTGATGCACTTGCTGAATTTGTGGTACTATCTGTTCTTGGTAGTGACAAAGCTTTAACCCTTATAGGTTTTGGTAGATAAACTTGTGTCTTAGGTGGCTCTGCATTTGTGCCTTTCTTCTTGTTCTTCTTCTTCTTCTTTTTGTTGGCACTAGCAGGTTCTTGTTCAGCTTCTGATGATGACTTATTGTGTGTGTTAGGTTCATCTATTGATCCTTGATTTTTCAGCTTTTTGCAAAGATGGGTGTTCCAATAGTTCTTTATTTCATTATCTGTTCTTCCTGGTAATCTTCCAGCTATGAGAGACCACCTATTTCCAAGAAGTGAATGCATTCTGATTATAAGATCATCTTCTTCAGAAGTTATGTTCCCTCTCTTTATATCTGGTCTTAGATAGTTCATCCATCTAAGTCTACAACTTTTCCCACATCTAAGAAGCCCTGCATATTACATCAACCACACTTATTTAGGATTTTAATTTTATATCATGATTATATACCAGCGACAGGTTATATTTACAAATTTTTTTGGTTACAAACTACACTAAGTATGACCGATCATACTTTAATCATGTAGTGTACGACCAGTCGTACTTAGTGTAATTTAAAAAAAAAAGTTTGTAAACGGCGTATATATAAATGAAAACTTTAGGATAAAAAAATATATTAGAACAAACCAAATACTATATCAAAGTTTGAAAACATAAGAAAGATCAAGAGAAGAACATGAGATATATATGAATTTGAGAAAATCAAAGTCTTACCAGCTCTTTTTGGTAGTGATTTCCATTGGCCTTCTCCATGAGCTTGAATATATTTAGTAAGCAATGCATCTTCTTTAGGAGTCCATGGACCTTTGTGCAACCCAACTTTGGAACAACAAGGAGCTCTTCCCATTTTTTTTTTTTTTTTTTTGCACTCTTGAAATTCTCCCTCTCACTTAAAAAGTACAACAAGAGCTATATGAACACACAGAGAGAGAGAGAGAGAGAGATGAGAAGGGTGATATATATCTATAGGAAGCAGAGCACATAAAGATCTCGACACCTTGTTGCGTTTTTAAATAGCGTGCTTAGCAACACTCTATTTTTTTAATATTATTTTGATTGATTTCATGCTATGGACAAGGACAAATTGAAAGCCAGCAGTGGCTGCTATTGTCTATTCATATTTCCTGTACCTGTCTCTATAGGAAATTTTTTTAAATAAAAGATGTACCAAACTCGATATATTCATTTATTAATTGATAAATTGTTTTGGGATATAGAGGGAAAAAAAAGGTTAAAGGGAAAAAAAGTTACCCTTTTGTTGTATCGCAAGTTTGCCCATCTCTCTTTTTTTTTTTTTGATAACATGTTTGCCCATCTCTATATGCATTGGTTAATGATCAAGGAGCTATATTTTCTCATATTATTGGATATAAGTATTTTCTATTATAAACATATGATATGATGTGGTGAGACCCGTCATCCAATAAAAAAGAAAAAAAAAAAGTGATAACATATATATATATTTTTGATAACATAACATATTTTTTTATATGAGAAGAGTATGTGATAACAATTATCTTACGTAGAATTGGAGACTAATTTCTCAATGTTTAATATTTATTATATTACATAATAAAATGATTATTGGGTTTCCATATTGGTTGTAATATTTGATTTTGATAAATAAGAAAATTAAGGCAAGGAGATACCCTCTTTATTATCGGGGAAATAATAGCCTCATGTTGCCTAAGAATTTTTTTATGTCATACACCTATAGAATTTCGTGTGAATTTTTTCTTTTATTTTTATTTTTCATTTTACATTGTGGACCTCATGTAGAGGTGGCAAAGTGGGCAGCCCGCTCCGCTCCCGCCCCACCCCGTCATTAACCCGCCAAAAAATGAGCCAACTCGCCCCGCTCCGCTTTTGGAAATGGGCTGGAAAACTCAGCCCGTCCCGCCTCGTTTGGTGGGTTGGCCCGCCAGCCCGAGCCTATTTTACGTTGACCGGCCTCGACCCGCCTATGCCCGCCATCAACCCGCCAAAAAATGAGACTGCCCCACTCCACCCCGTTTGGCGGGTTGGCCCGCCGATCCGAGCCTGTTTTGTCGGCTCTAACCTCATATATTTGTGTCACCCACATGAGGAGTACTATCTCATGTATAATGAGATTAGTAAACCCCTTATTACAAACTAACTACAAATTTACCATAAAAAAATTAAATTAAATTTAAATCAAGCAGTCGTAATGAGTACTGAAAAGTAAACCAATAAAAAATCAAATTAAATTTAAATCATACAGTCGTAATGAGTACTGAAAAGTAAACCAAAAAATCCCTCGTAAATTGATGGGTACTTACGACTTACGAGTAAACTTTGGTTTTGATTCTGAAAAGCTTTTATTAGTTTGGTTATTATATTAGTTTGGTGTTTGAAAAATGTTAGTATAAAAATAATTTTAAACATATTGTTTATTGAACTCAAATTAATATCGGGTCCGAAGATTAAAAAATATCATTTACAAACCAATTTAATGACATAAATATCAAAATAACATTCTAAATTTTTTGAAAGACTAAATTAGAGGATTGTAATAATATGCTGTATGGGTTTTATTATTTAGATACACTTTTATTATAAATTTATATAGCTAGAAACGTCACATAGCATATTCATTATTTTCTTTTATTTTTTCTTCTTTTTCCTCTTGAGTGTTTTCTTTGGTTTCTTCTGCATTTTCCGTTTCCACTCATGCAATTTTTTTTAAAAAAAATGGATAATACATAATTTCATTTATTTTATTTTTGTTCAGCCTGTACTTAGATTCAATTATTTATTTAATAAATGAGGATGAGGTGATGGAACTCTACATCAAGGATCACAGAGTTTATAGACTCTGATATAATGTAAAAGCAATCAACTGATCTTCCAAAAAATTTAAGTTTACAAGAGGAGGTACATAAGTAATTTTTATAATATTTCTTAATAATATTTGATATTTTATTTTAGGGTAAAGTGTTTATCACTTTAAAGTATGTAAAGTTGTGTCATTTTAAGAGAGAGAAAGAGATAGATAAAGGATGAGAGAGAATTGAAAAAAATAAAATAAAGGTGTGGGTCTCAAATCTTTGTGAGAGTAAAAAATATAAATTATGTCATTTAAAAGGATAAACATCTTTCCCTTTATTTTATTCTTTCGAGAATATTTTGTTGCGTATTCTCATGCAATTTACGGATTCTATTGGTGCATCTCGTCGGCACTTTTTTTTTTTGGTAAGTATCTCGTCGGCACTTTTATTTTCTCTCTCTATGTGTTTTTTTTTTCTTTTAAAATAATTATAAGGGCATTTCAAATTAACTTTCTGGTTATAATTGAAATCAAATCACTACTTAAAAGTTTAAAGTGATTTTAAAGGTAGGAAGTATTTGAAGAAATTAATTCTTTTAAATATAAATTAAAAAACTTAAATAATCAAAATATAGAATATATATATATATATATATATATATATATATATAATTTGGTATACGTCACTTTGAAATTAAGAGAAATATTACGGCCACTGCCTTGTTAGAAAAAAAAAAGTTCACCAATTTTGAAACTTGACACATTAAAAATATTAAAACAAAATAGAGACAAATACGGTACATCAGCTAATAGACTATATATTCAGACAAATTCATATTTTCAAGAGCACGAGCTCGAAGCTTTTTGACCATCTCTATCGTCTAATATTAATTATGTGGAAAAATATAAGGATAAAAGAAAAACTCAATCACTACAGCACCTAGTGTTTGCCTGAGATGTTTTTAAGTTTGAATGCATTCAATATTTACATATATATAATTTTTTTCTTACCATAGTTGTTGTTTGTCTAATTCGCAATATGATTAATACATAGGCTCCATGTTTCGCATAAAAATCAGCACTGCTATATTAATTGTGGCTCCTTAATTTCCTTGCTAAGTATGTGTTTGGTCTCAATCAGGATATTCGCATACAGATTGAACTTTGAAGGAGTAATTTCGTAGCTGCCAAAGATGAATGGCTTCCAATGACTCTGACACACAAAAAACATGCAAGTAGTCAGCGTTGCACTCCAACTCTAAACCAATTTGTTCATTATAAATTCAAACAAATTCCTCCACAAATATATATTGATAAATATTTTAATGAAGAACTTATAAATATGAAGCTCCTACATATGAATTAATTCTTATGCAAAACTTTGGCAAAAAAATTAAAATAATGCATTTAAATCAAATAATTACGTATTTAATGTTGTTTATCAAATAATTACAGATGTACCACACAATGTGACGCCCCATTTGGGCGTCACATGTGACGCCTCAATTGAGGCGTCTCACCCTAAGGGGAAGACGCACAAATGGGGCGTCTCTCGTGAGGTGGTGACACGTGTCACCTTTTTTTCAAAAAATATATTAATTTAATCATAAAAATTCCGAAGGCCATAACTTTTGACTCGAGTATCCAAATCAGTTAATTCTTTTTTTGATTCCACATAACTTTTTGAGATCTACGCAATGACATCTCATTTGATATATTTTACTTCTCACAAACACAATTTTAATTTGCAAGAATGGTATTATAAGAGTGGTTAAACCCAGAAGCCTCTGAGTTCTGGATTTGTGATTTAATATAAAAAAATAAATAAAATTTTGATTTGTGATTTAATATAAGCTTTTGGGTTATTATTCATGGTCTGAATTTAATGATGGCTTATGAATGTTTTTCAAAAATAAAATTACCTAAATTAAGTGTGATTGCCTCTTGATTGAAACTCAATTTAGACGTGTTGGTAATGTGTCAGGTTTTGACACGTGTCACATTTTTAAACTCAGAAGCCTCTGAGTTCAGCGTTTGTGATTTAATACAAAAAATAAATCAAGATTTGATGTGTGATTTAAATTAAAAAATAAAAATTTATTTTTATTATCAAAAATTTTTGGTTTGTGACTTAAATTAAAAGTAACAATTATTATTAAGAAGGAAAAAAATAAAGATTTGATTTGTGACTTAAACTTAAAAATCAATTTGAAAAATCTGTGTTAATAAAGGAAATATTAAATAAATATCTAAATCTCTAAGGAAGAATGATTACCTGATTTAAATTTAAATTTAAATTATGTTGGTGAGAAATAAAATATATCAAATGAGATGTCATTGCGTAGATCTCAAAAAGTTATGTGGAATCAAAAAAAGAATTACCTGATTTGGATACTCGAGTTAAAAGTTATGGCCTTCGGAAGTTTTATGATTAAATTAATATATTTTTTGAAAAAAAGATGACACGTGTCACCACCTCGTGAAAGACGCCCCATTTGGGCGTCTTCCCCTTAGGGTGAGACGCCTCAATTGAGGCGTCACATGTGACGCCCAAATGGGGCGTCACATTGTGTAGTATATCCGTAATTATTTGATAAACAACATTAAATGCGTAATTATTTAATTTAAATGTATTATTTTAATTTTTTTGCCGCAAAACTTTAAAACAAAAGATACCATAAAGAAAATAGGGAAATATAGCTCTCATGTTGTAGGAGAAGTTTTCTTCTCCTGCAACGAATTAACATTATGTACTACAGGTAGTATATAATTATAATTTTAAAAGCTATTTTTTTCTCTCTCCTCAGATGATGTCGACTGACGTGTCAGAGAGAAAAAAACTAATTTTAATATTACAACTATGTACTACCGGTGGTATATAGTGTTAAGTGGTTGCAAGAAAGGAAGTTTCTTTTTCTATAACATGAGAAGTTGGGGTAAGTACATAGACTCACGTTTGTTTGTTTTGGTAAGTACAGTAGTTTGAAATTTAAGCGTGATCAGTTCCAAGTGAGAAAGAAATCCACATTTGCTTGTTTTGGTACGTATAATAGTTTGAAATTTAAGCTTGATCAGTTCCAAGTGAGAAAGAAATCCTATATATATGGGGTTTGATTTTCTCATGTTGCATGAGAAATGAATTCTCATGTTGCGACTCAATTGGTGGTGGACCCCACATTTATTAAAAAAAGAAAAAGAAAAGCTTTGCACGAAAATCGAATGGTCACAAACATGAGAAAATGTTTTCCCATATTGTAAAGGTATGGACAAAGTAAGGATTCTGTGTGTATCCAAAAAAAAAAAAAGAGTAAGAATTCTATTAATATAAATACTCATAAATCTATTGCTTTATTTTTTTTATTTTTTTTTATAACAATTGCTTTAAAATTTTAAGTTGAGACATATATAGTGCTAAATTTATTATCTTGGTTCCTTTTTTTTTGTTATAAACAAATCTTGGTTCCTTTATTATGGGTTGCGAAATGTGATTTTTTTTCTTTTATATTTTGTTTGAAATATAAAAGTATTGTTTACAGCACTTAGTCTAGCAATCCGGCGTTAAAAAGTGAGTTCCATAGGATCATCCTTAAATTTATATTCTAACAAATATCAATTTGATTCATGTCAAGTAAGAGGTGAGTTTTTAGAGAGAAAAATATGTAGTTATAATATATTGAAACATTAACCAAATCAGTTTTAACAATTACATAAAATACATTTAAAATCTGTTAACAATTACTTTCTTAATTTTTCCAGACAATAAATAGATTAAAGTAAAATTTGAAAAATATCAAATAATTTAAACCTGAAGGAGTTATGCAATTAAAGAAAGAGGAGTCAAGTGAAGAAAGGAATTCCATGGCTCCATGCTATGGTGCCGGTCTAACCACTTAGTCAATGAATTTATCACTTCTTGTGCTCAACAATAATTACACTTACTTAAGGACAAATAAAAAATATTGTTATTTCAATCTAGATATAATTAATATTACATTTGATGGGTTCATTTCTTTCAGTCAGAATTAGTGAATGCTTAAGGATTTTAATAACATAGTTAGAGAGTGTCCTTTTTCTTTTACTAATTGAGTTGTATTGATGGGAAAATATACTCTTATGTTGTATGAGAGAATTTTTCTCTCCTACACATACATCAATTTTCGTGTTACTTTTTTATTCTTTTTCTATAATAAGCAGGTCCCACACATGATTATCTCTATTGCATGAGAGAGTTCTCTCCTATTGCATGAGATGAATAAAGCCCTATATTGATATATTGAATGAAGATAGTAATATATATACTTGGAAACATTAACTTTTTTTAACCAAGTATATATTGCAATTATAATCTCTTTTGATCAATATATAACCTTCTATTCTAGGCATGTTATATTTGCAATTTATTTTTTCTTATGTTCTCTTAAAATATTTTTTGTTATCATTTCATCAAAATCAAATCAATAACGTTAATTAAGAATCTTTATTTTTTTAATGTAATAATAACAAAATAATTATAAGGAGTTATTATAAGTATAATTAACCTACTTGATAACATGATTACAAATGCTAGTTACAACGTGAAATTATATGATAACATTGAATGACGTATATTTGTCTTAATTGCCGTCTGAAGCATTTTATCGTGTAATAGTCACTATTGTCCTGTTTTTGGAAAAAAAAAACAATGTTTCTTCATTGTTGAGTCACCTTTACTTTTTGCGTATAGACTTTTCATTTTTCTACTATTCATAAGCGCCATTTATGGCAAGGGAAAAGAAAAGGCTATTTATTTGGTACTTCGTCCAGTTGACCGTGAAAAATATACTCAATTATTTAACTTGATTTTTATTTTTCATATATAACGATTGAATATCTTAAAAAAAATACTTATTATCATAAAAATGAAGGAAATTTATTGTTAATGAATCTGGCTTTATATCATTTTATGTTGCTGTATGATTGCTAAATAAGTTATATAAATATCTATTTTATATAACGTAACGGAAATGCTCTGCCTCAGGAAAAGTATGTTGTGGTTTGAATATTCTAGGGCGGTGTTAAATATCACCCATGGTCGATTGTTTCAATATAACAGAGAAGTTATATTTACTATCTCTTTTTTTTATTATTATTAAATTTAAATCATTGATTGCCGTCAATCTAATGGTTAGAATTTACGAGATCATATTTATTAATTAATTATTAATTTCTAATAAATTATAACCGTTAGATTGACGGAAATCAATGGTTAAGATTTGATAGTGTGAGGTAATAAGAAAAATAGGTAATAAGTATAGTTTTTCCCAACTAATAAAATATGAGAAATTGGTAATACGAGACTAATTTTTCTTTTTTTGGTTACCATTATATACTGCTTAAGTATATTATTAAATTTATAATTAAAATAAAAAATCAAAAAAAAAAATTGGTACATTAAAATGGTAATGTTTAACGTGACTAAAAAATGCATATTTAAATCCACTAAGATTAGTCTAGTGGTGTGAGGTGTGTGTTAGATGTATGTAATGTGTAGTGGTGTGTGTTCAATTCCCATGTAATGTAAAAAAATACATATTTAATAGTACGTAAGAGATTTATATTGTTCTAAAAAAAACTTGGAAAATTTTCACAAAATATTTGACCGCATTATATTATTTGACTTCAAGTAGCCAAATACTGTGGCTATAGTTTTCCGTGACATTCTGTTCCTTGAAAATCAAAATAGGTGGCTCTTTTGAACAATTAATTTATACAGTTACGGATTTGACTTGACAGTGTCATCACTCATCAGTCGCCTAACCTACAATTTTATACTAAAATCAGCATTTTCTTGTTCTTTCCAATTTCCATGACTAGAACCAGTAAGTGCGGTAGCACATTTTCTATTAAATGAAAACAAGTGCTCTCTTGATGTAAAGAAAAAATAAAAAAGGAAAAAAATATAAAGATAAAAGTAATGTAAATATGTGAGTTTTTATCACGTTTGATCATGGTTATACTTTACATTCAGTGTTTTGGTAGCACTGAAAATATTTTTAAATTAGAATCTATTTATTTATTTTCTTTCTTTTGTCTAAAAATGCAAGCTGTTCCATTGCACTTTTTTTCTGCTACCACGATTATTTATACATTTTACTTGTCTATTAATGGAGGTGTTATGGCTGACTAATGCGATAAGTCCCATATTGGCTATATGGTTCAACCTAAAATCTACTTCACATAATTTCCAAGGGTAGCTCAGTTAGCAGTTGAGCTCTCAAGGGATTGTTTGGTACATGGATCAAATTCTGCCTCAAGTAATTTCTTGAAAAATCTTTGGGGGCCAGAGGATAAACCAAAAATCTTCGGTTGGGGGATTAGTCTCGTCCTTTCTCCGGTTGCGAATCTTAGTGCACCAACTGTCACAATGAGGGGCTAGCTCAAACGGGTCGTATCCCGAAAGACATGGTGCCCGGAGAAGATTGAATGAGATAACTCCCCACAATATACAAAAAAAAAAAAAAAAAAAAATCTACTTCAGGTAAGAAACTTTTTATAAAAGGGAGATTTTATCTTGTATTTATGCATTTGAAAACTTTATCTCCTTTAATATTATGGTGCACACATGTCATCCTATTTTGGCTCTGACTCCATCATGCACAATAATCTAAAGCTGCTAACGGTTGTTTCTTCTATAAACAGAGGCACGTTAATAAATTTTATATTTCAATTTGAGTTTGCGCGCATTAGCATGAAAATATAAAGGAAAACATTTTCTATATCGTAGGAGAGTTGTTTTTTTCTACTAGTGACTCTTCGATTTTCATGCAATATCTTCTTTTATTTTTTTATTTTTTTAATAGATGTGAACCCACATGAGATGTGTCTACAACATAAGAAAATTTTATCATGCAACATGAGAAAATCGAAATCCAAATATAAATGGGGTTGCAGAATTTAATATTAGTGTAAAAAACATAATTCATGAAAAATATTTTAACACACTTGTTTTTAAGATAATTTGTACATTTTGCTCATGATCATGATAATGCTCAAGTTGTGATTACGATGTTTGGGAGTACCAATATTGTGCAATTTCAAGTAGGTGCCAGATGTAATTGAGTGCAACTTTAAATTTTTGATAATCTCAGCACGATATATATACTGTTAATTATGAAGTAAAAATAATAGACATCCAACATTTTAAGCATTTGATCTACTCATAATTTAAAGAAAGAAAACAATTTACGTGAGAGAGTGTCTCTAAGCATGCTATGCGATGATGTCAAAACTTTGTTGCGGTCCAACCGTTGTAGTCCTGGTGTATTAAATTTCCACTTGGGACAATCAAAGGTGTTTTTCAACATATAGTATAATATCAATTTCCAAAACAAAAAAAAAAACACATATAATAGGATGAGAAAGTTATATTTACAAAATTTTTGTTTACAAACTCTTACAAACTATACTATGTTTGACTAATAATACACTCTTAAATAGAGTATTACCGATCAGACATAATGTAATTTGTAAATTTATAATAAAAAAATTTGTCAATATAATTCTGGTACTATAATATAAAACTACTTCCCACCGAGCCAGTCATACACTTTATTCTAACTAGCTATGGTATTCCATACTTGCCTCTCAGTCACACTTGTAATGTTAGTCATTTTATGTCATATAATTGACTATACTCGTTGAGATATTTTAGAAGTCCTGTTGTGCATTTAATGAGGATCACACCTTTTATAATCGGTAAGCATGTATCCTTTTTCTAATTTTTCTTTTACCTTCCTACACTATCGACATGTCCTTCCACATGGTTTTGTTGGACTCTTCTATAAGAATTTATGAATTTGTATCCTTTGTTTTAAGGTTGATTATGCAACAACACAACATAATTGAAGTTTCAAGAAATTCATATTTTTACATACATAAATTAAATTAGGAATAGTAATACTTATTCATAATGCGAAAATTTCTTTAATCTTTAAAAATTCCTTGATAATTTTGATTTTAATGATAGAAATTCTTTCATAGTCTTGACCCTTTTTTTTTTCTTGTATGCTTTTAATGGGGATACGATACAACATTACAACTCTTATAGAGACCATGAAAGTTTGTATGTTTTTTTCTATTATTTTGTAAAACAAATTTTATTTCTTTATGATAATTTATTATCAATTATCTCGTTTTATAATTTTCATATCATTTAATTAAATTACCTTTATACCCTTTAATCATGAAATCAAAAGTAACACTAATTTTATAGGTTTTACAACTTCCACAATATAAAAATCATTGATGAACTTTCACATTAATATAAGCTATTAGGCGGGATGATTTTTTTACATTGAGAAATTCAAATAAATAAGTTATTGAATCATGGATATCCCTTGACATATTGAATTGGATTGAACTGAACTTTCTGAAGCTGCTTCTTCTTATGGGTTATGCAGCTACCAATATGTGTTGAACATATATATTTCTTGTAGTTTATATCACCTTTGATCTTTGGTAAGTATGAGTTTGACAGTTTGACTTTTACGCACCAAATGTGTCTCTGACATATTAATGTTTGCTAGCTTCATGAAGCTAACTACTTCATTGGTAATTGCTTTGCCTTATCAATATTGACCGGCAACATTACTGATAATGGTGCTAGCTAGTTCACACATGGAGGTATTGGATATTTCGAGATAACCTATGAGTCTATGACTAGAAAAATTCGTGTTTAAGATAATCTTTACCAATTCGTTTCATTGGTAGCTAGTTCCTCGCTTCTAAATAAATAAATAAAACTACACTATTATTATAAAATTTCTAGATTATTTTTAATCCTTAAAATCCCAAAGGTTTCTTCTATTTTTTAAGTAAACAATCCCATTGTACAAAACTTTGTGGCTCTCAACCTCTCGTACTATCAGTTTCCTTTACATATTAGTTCTATAGAGTTTGTGATAATTAATTTAGGAATATACATGCATGTTATAATTTCATATAATAGGTTATGTGAAAATTGTGTCTATCTTTTTCTTCTTACGTGTATGTCATTACTAGAAAAATTCATATTTTTGACGCAATTTTTCTGTTGCAAATAATGAAAATTCCGTCGAAAATGTATTGGATGGAGTTTTCGACAAAATTTTTTTTGTCTAAAATTCCTTTGTCAAAGGGCAACATAATATTTTTCTGTCAAAATTTGCAACGGAAAAAATTTTCATTGACAATTTTTTTTCCATCAAAAGCCTTTCTTTTTCGTTGACAAATAAAGCCATAATATAATATCTATTTAACAAATCCTGTCGAAATTTGCATTGAAAAAAATTTTCATTAAAAACTTCAACGAAAATTTCTCCGTTAAAAGCCTTACATTTTTGTCGACAAATAAAGTCATAATCTATCATGGACTGACACGGAATACGGGACATGACATGCCGACACGTTAATTCTAAAAAATGTCATATTTCGACATATTGGGACAGGTTTTGATATTAAATAAAATTTTAATATATATAATATAATTTACATTTAATACATATAAGAGTCCATAATAAATCATATAACCAATCAGATATTTAAATTTTATAACATAAATATAAATAAAAATATTTTTTCGTACTTTGTTAATTTTTCATGTCAAATATCATAATATAAAAAAATTAATATATAAACTATTTTTTTATATTTAGTTAATAAAATAAAATAAGATTAAAAAAAATGTGTCCGAGCGTTGACCGCGTGTCAGAAAAGTTGACTGTCCAAAAAATTTGTCGGAACGTGTCGGAGAGTTGACCGCGTGTCCGAGTGTGTCAGAACGTGTCTGTATCAGACACATGTCCGACACTCAAACTTTATAGATTTCGGCGTGTCCGTGTATGCTTGGTCATATATAATATTATATTTATGGGATATATTTTTCTCATGTTGCATGAGACAATTTGTCTCGTGCAACACACAAAAAAATGAGTGGGACCCACTGAGAAGAAGAAAGAAAAAGGAAAAAAGTGGGTCCCACCGACTTTTTTGTATGTTGCATGAGCCAACTTGTTTCATGCAACATAAGAAAAACATTTCCTTATATTTATTTAATGAATTTTGACGAAAATTATTTCAGTGGAAAAGTTTCATCACAATTTGCAAACGGAATTTAACTAGAATTTTATTGAAAATACCAACAGAAATATCTTCTTTTGAAAATACCAATAGAAATATTTTTCATTGAAAATACCAATGGAATATTTATGTTGAAAATATCAACGAAATTTAAAGTTTTGTTGGAAATTTCGACAAAAATAACCCGTCGCGAATTTCGATAAAAAATAATCCATCGCAAATTTCTATGAAATTGATTTTCCGTCAAAAAAATTGCATGAAAATTTTTTTTCATTGAAAATTTCTGTCACTATTTTCAATGGGATGCTTTCTGTCGATAAATTTTGTCTTTATTTTCGAAAAAAATATTTTCTATTTTTATTTTTTACGGAATTGGATTTCCGTTAAAAGTTCTGTCACTATTTGTAATGGAATATTTTCCATTGATAAATTTTATCGATAATTAGAATTTTTCTAATAGTCCGTATTGATCAATTTTGATTGAACTGCACGGGCTCAATGTCTAAAAAAGATAAATAAACACAAAGAATCTAGTTTTGCTAGGTCACTGATCTGCCATGTAATGAAGATTTTGTCTCTGCATGCTTAGTTCACGTGGTCGTGTCTCTCTTATAGAACAACTCCATTATTAATTAGTTAACAGTATAACTAAATCTATTTACACCAAATAAAAGGGATGCACAAATAGCTAGAATATTTGAAATAAAATAAGTTTAGTATTGTTAAAACTTGTACGGTTCATGGTCATTTAATTGCGCATATTCACATGTAGCAATGTAGCATAAATAAACTTCCGTTTTTATTGCACCTATGCAGTGATCGAGATAGTAAATCAAGCAAGTACCATATTAGTTACACAGCTACATTACATAAGCCACTCTGCTGCAAAAGTTGGCTAAGCTGATATTTAAAAGTCTACGATCTAATTTATATTAAATTAAGTTTGATTTGATATAAATAGTAAAATAGAATAGGTTTAGATTTTTTAAAAAATCTATTTATAAAATAGGCTATAGATTTTTTTATATATATTGGGTCTATAAACCTACAGATCGGCCTATATCATATTATTTATTTTAAATAAAATTATTATTTTGATTATTTTGAATTATAAAGTAATATTATTTTAGTTATTCTTTTAATTGGTGAATGCTTAATAGTCTTAAACAGGCTAACAGGTTTAAGCTAAGATTTTTATTTTTTAAATATAGGTCTATCCAGACTTGTAATTTGAGATATGTACAGGCTAATAAGTCAGGTCAGACCCGATATTTTTTACACAAACTTAATTTATTTAAGCCAAAGGGAGAGGTTATATTTACTACTTAATTTTCTTACTACTTGTTATTATCAAATCTTAACCGTTGATTTCCGTCAATCTAACGGTTGTAATTTATGGAATCATATTAATTAATTAATTATTAATTTGCAATAAATTATAACGTTATATTAACAAAAATCAACGATTAAGATTTGATAATATTAAATGGGGAAGGATATTGTAACAACCTCTCTCATAATACGATCCCATAATAGATCGCTTATGTTGATCCAACGGTTATATTTATTTTCATCTTTGTTTGGGCATGAGTGGCCAAATTTAATATTTTATGTTTATTTTCACTTTTGTATGGTCATGATTTCCCATATTTAATGCTTTTACTTTAAATTTGGGGAATCATGACCATACAAAGATGAAAATAAATATAACCGTTAGATCAACATAAGCGATCTAACGGTGAGATTGACTGGTAGTAACATGGTAGTAACACAAACTTGGTTGTTATAATATTCTTCCCCTAAAAAAATTAGGTAGTAAATATAACTTTTCTCTAAGCCAGAATCTAACATAACTTATTTACACTCCTGGCCGCCATCAAGTACAACACATGACACAACTATAGCCTTGTAAAGAACTATATTAAAAGACATCGCGAAACACGTGGAAAACAGACTTTGTTCTATCTTAGTTAAGTGATATTGATGGAGTTTGAGGCCTTAAAACAGAGTTTTATTAAAATTTAATAGAAAAAGTTTTGTTGTCCATATAATTATATTATATCGGTTTGAATTGGACAAGTCAAATAATCATTAAATAATATTAAAAATCAAATTATCTCAAGAACTTAAATTATTATGTGAAATTATATTAATGATTTTATATTTCAATAATAAAAAAATATTAAACAATTATGCATCCATTACCTGTCCAGTTCTGTATGATTTATAATGATATGATGTGATTATGTATTCATGTGCCTGTGGCAGCCATTGAGCTGTTTTAATAATTTTTACCCATTTTCAATATGATAATCTATTTTAATAACTGGTTCTCCTACATCTTCGTGTGCCTGCATTCCTAGGATCCAACGACAAGGGGCTGCACTTATTATTTAATTTTTTTTGTTACAATCTTCTTTTTATATGGCTGCTATAGGAAAGCTATATTGTACACATTGTAAAGTTTTGATTGATGAAAAACAAAGGCTGCTAGATATGAAAATGGCAGTGGGTTGGTGTATGCATGAATATTGAATTCTACTAATAAATAATAGACAAATTTTACGGCCCATTATGGTACATCTTTCCCCCTGTATTTGGTCATAGTTTATGAATCCATTAACCAAAGCATATTGTATTAACATGCAACTTTTATTGACTTTGCAAAAGGTAAAGTATACATACATTATTATTAGCCATGATTTGCATTCTATCAATGAGTAACACTATTCTATTAGGCGAATTCATTTTATTTATTTTTTTGGTGGAATTCAGATGAAAACAATTATGTTTTTTACTTTTCAGTATTTTCTTCTTCACACATTTTGCCATGTGTTTTTTTTTGTTTTCTCTTCATTGCCTTTTCCTTCTCACTTAATTTTGCAACTCCAACCGATCTTACAAGACCACCTTTCATTTTGGGTTTCCGTTATTCAACACTAGTGACCGCATGAGAGAAAAAATAAAAATAAAAGAGTAAGTTTAATAATAAAAAATTAGGGAAAAATATTTATCATTTTAAATGACATAATATTGTATCATCTTAGATGAAACGATGTCGTTTTGGGATATAATTGATGATTTTTTACATTTTCTCTCCTCTGTAAAATTAGGAAGAGAGAGAAAAGTAGAGATGAAGTGAAATAAAAAATCACCAACCATGCATTAAAACGATATCATTTCATTTAAAATGACACAAAATTATATCATTTAAGATAACAAATACTTGTCGATGTTGACCCAATCATTCAAACTGGGGCTGGATCTTGAAGGAAGGAGGGCTGGATCTTTGAAGGAAGAAGGGCCAGAGGAGACTGGACAAATGACAATTGGGACAGGAACCAAAGTAAAAACAAAGTATTCAGATCTTGCATGTCCTCCAGAGGGCCCTCTTAATATCACATGGGCTTCACATTCAATTGTCCATACAATAATTGAAATCCTCCTGTGCGAAAATAAAATAAAATAATTGAAATCCTCCAAGAGACATAACTTTTTATTTTATTTTTCTCTAATGTTCTAAGCATGGAACCAGAGCTTTATGGATTTATCATCTATCATTTAACATGATCATAAAAATTTTCCTACACACACAACATTTTGTGGGGCCGCAGCGAAAAAAAACTTCGGCACGCAAAACAAATCTCTATAACATAACACAATCACTTTTCCTACAACATAACTATTATAAAACCCTATATTTATTGTGAAATTTATACTCTATAAATATTTGATAACTCACCTTCCTAATATACTCGTAAGTTGCGATATCAAATCTCATACTAAAAGTATTTTTTTTATTCAAATTAATAATAAGTTATCTATTCTTCTTATAAATTAGGAATACATAAAATCGAACCAATTCGATTAAAACAGAAAAAATTGAGGAAAAAAAAATAAAAATGGAATAAATTGTAAAACAAGGAACTACTGGAGAAATGAAAAATAAAAATAATTAAATTACTTTTCGGTTATAATTTTAAAAATCAATCCAATAAAATTCAAAACTAAAATGTTGGAATACATTTTTTAAAACAATATTGTGCTTAAGAAATCTCTCTTTTACACATACTTAATTAGGAATTTTAGCAATGTCGAACAAGCTAAGTCTCTCTGCTTTTGCACAACTCATTCTGATAAATTTGTGTATAATAACAAAAAGAAAATATAATTTGAAATTAGGAAAAATATTTATCATCTTAAAGGACATAACATTATCTCATTTTAAGTAAAATTATAATGTTTTATTATAATATTTAATTAATTATCTTTCTACTTATCATATTTTATTTAATTAATTATCTTTCTAGTTATCATATTTTATTTATTTATTTATTTAAAATTTGCTACATATTATAATGAAAGAAATACTATATATTTGAAAAACGTCAATTTGACCCAAAAGTTTAAAAATTATTGGATGAGGCTGTATAATATTAATAATTTTATAGAGTAAACACCCTTTTTGGTACTGGCAATATCCACGAAATCATTTTTAGTCCCTAGCAATAAAAAATGACCAAATTGGTCTCTAAAATGATGAAAAAAGGATCAAGGAGTACTTATTACAATTGACAGAAGGACTAAAGTGACCCTTTTTTCATAATTTTATAGACCAATTTGGTCTTTTTTTATTGCCAGGAAGTAAAAAGGATTTCGTAGATATTTCCAGGGACCAAAAATGGTGTTTACTCAATTTTATATTTCTTTAACAATTTCACTTAAAAAGATACAATGTTATACTTTTCCATTTGAAATTTGATAATATTTTCATTATCATCATGTTAGTACTCTAATCTTCCTCAAATTCACAACATCTTGTTCAAATGAATTTTTAAGACGTACTAATAACAATCCACTGCTTTCACTGCTTCAGTAAAGTTCGATGTGATCATAGGTTATGCAAATCACAAAGCTTAACATGAAGCGCAAGTTCATATAGAAAAAAGACAGCAACAACAACAATTTAAATGTTGTTTGTTCATAAAAAAAAAAAACTAATTAATTGAATGGCACCTGCTACAGAATTTTCAAAATGTTAGCTCAGGCTAATTTTTCCTTCTTAATCTTTGTGATAATCTGTGCACTTTAGAACTGAAGTAATATGATACCACGTAACGCAAGTTCTTCATCAGCACCATACTTATAGAAGACCACTTCAAAGGAGTAATGGCATTTGAAGAAAAGATGTCCTTTTCAGTCACAAAAGTAGTAAACTGATTTTCTTGCAAATGTTAAGAATTAAGTAAGCAAATGGTAATTTGGAACTTATTACTTCCTTGATATGTTAGTGAAATAACTGAGGTTGTTGTTGCTGAAGTTGCTAACAATTGCTCTATTGCTGGTGTTAAAATGATTTTGTTTTATTGGTCCTTGCATTGACCATTGTATACCCTGTTCCTTATTTTCCTCTTGTTTTTTTTTTTTGTTCAATGTCAGGACTCAGTAACCATCATACATTAATATTGTTGTAAAGATCTATCTAGTATCTACCCTATTGATTTCCTGAGTAGTTTCTTTCTGCAGGTGCTCGTTGCTGCAAGTTGTGTTGAGTTTGAGTTTTCTGCAGGTGCTTCTTGCTGCAAGTTGTGCTGAAGTTTCTTTCTCAAATTTGGTATGATTTTCTAAAGTTTGTCAAGTAAGGATTATATTAGAGAAATATAAAAATGATTAAAAATATTTTCACTTAACAATTTAAATTTTTAGGTTGAATTAATTGTTAAAAAATAATATAAACCATTAAATAAGTCTTTACCCAACGCCTTAAGATTTTGGGTTGGAGTGATTCTTTACATGGTATAAAAGTTTCGGTGACCATAAGATCACGAGTATGATAGTTAAAATCTCCATTTATCATTACGATTTTACGTTTTTACGATTTATTTCATCAAAATGATTTTACCAATATTACAAAAGCTTTTAAGTTTTTACGATTTTACGATTTTTTATCTCCCTTCTTGATTTTACATAAAATCTCAATTTTAATTACCTTGATCACGAGTTCGATCATCACTGCCTCTCACTTGTGGAATTAAATAAACATAAGATAAAATCAAAAAATAAAATAAAATAAAATCAAGCATATGCAATATCCACGTTTCAAGCTGAAAAGGCTCTTACATGAGGGAGTGTGTTAAAAATAATATAAACTATTAAAAAAGCCCTCACCCAATGCCTTAAGGTTTTGAGTTGAAGTGGTTCTTTACATTGATTATTTTATATGGTATTAGAGCCTTTATTGAAAAAAATTAATAATTAAATATCGTAGAGTTCCTTAAAATAGGTACGAGCAGTGGCAGACCCAAGAAATATTTTTTTTTGTCTGCACACTTAGGGGCGAGGGTTCGGAGGCGGCCCCAATTTTTTTTTAAAGATCATAATCCAATTTTTGCTTTCACTTCAAAAGTAAAGCTTTGGTGAATAAACCAAAGTTTTAAAGAAATAGACAATGATAATTAATAAAAAATAAACACCACATTTTTTTTTTGTTGTAAAATATAGTATAATTGTAGGGTTAATCAATCAAAAACCACCTCTGTTTATGTCTTTTTGATCCAAAGTTGGCCACTTTTGCAGCACAAAAAAGCGTAAAAATCTCGTGCAATTCTCCTCCACTTGATGAAGATTGAATTTCAGGAATCGTTAATGTCTATTAAGATTTGGAACTAATAAGGTTTATGCTTAAAAAAAAAAGAGATAGAGCAACGGGCTAAAGTTTAAGTTTTAAGCTTTTAATTGTAGGGGTTGATTGGGTTGGACCTATTTTTTTTTTTCTCCTTTTAATCTTCCTATTTCTTTTTGTTTCTTTGACCTAAATCACACACCCCTGGAAAAAAAAATCCCTAACTTTATGTCTACAATTGCAGACAATTGCAACCAAATAAGTCCGCTATTGGGTACGAGTCCCTTGAAGTCTAATGAACTCTCGTATGAGAAGGCATATTAAAAAATATAAAAATCATTAAAAAAAACTTATTTAATAATTTAAGCTTTTAGATTAAATTGATTACTTTAGGAAAAGGATGTGAGGTTAAGCCACATTTTTCTATTATTCTCCCTACTACTACTACTCCTTTCTATTTTTATCACAAGAAGTTATCTTACATCATAGGTAATAATCTTTTGTAATAACATCATACATTTGGATTTCTTGTTCATTTTGTTTTATTTAGGTGCTATTATGTGTGCATCATTCTTAGTAGATTAAGTGCTTCCTGTTGAGTTTATTTATAAGCTTATTATGGATTTCATTTTCATTGGATTACGTTGTTGTGTGGTGGCTCTTGTCCTGAAAGGAAACCGAGACTAATAAATGTGATTGTTAAAGAATTATTTCACCCAAAATCTTAAGGTAGTAGGTGAGGTGGTCTTTTTACTGATTTATATTATATTCTCTAACACACCCCCTCACGCAAGAGCCCTTTGGGCTTGAAGCGTGGAATATGGTTCAAGACTATTATTGGTCTGCCTTGTGCTGCACGAGCCCATTTTTTTGGTCTACCTCGTGTTTTTCTTAATTCCACATGAAAGTGGGGGCGGTGAGATTTGAACTCGTGACCTTGTGGTCCCTGAAGTTCTGATACCAAGTTAAAGAATCATTTCACCCAAAACCTTAAGTTAGTAGGTGAGGGCCATTTTAATGATCTATATTATATTCTCTAACATGATTCCTCCGACATTCAAATTTAAAGAACACTTAGAAGCCATATATGCTATTGCCCCTTAGAAAGCTAATAGCGTGTTTGCTTTGTCACTTGGAAAACTCATAACCATGATTTCGAGTAAAATTTCTTTATTATATAGCATTTCCCAAAATCACATTTTTAGGGGTTAAAAAGGAAAACCAAACGAAACATACTATAAAGGGTATTAATTTTGATAATGATCATTCATTTGTATACTATAAAATGATGAAGTTGATGTTTATAAGTCATCTCGCATCTAATTTGCCACCGTGTGCTTACGTTAATGAAGAGAATAAGCATCCACAATCTCTCATTGTCGTAGCCAAACGACTCCATCCAATTTCCTCAAGCAGTTTCTCCAAATTTGACAAACCAGTTTTTTTTTTTTTGCAAACCAAAAATTTTAAAAATATTCTAATTTTTTTTTCTTAACCAAATAGAGTAGTGGTAAGGGGCAAATCGGAGCAGTGATAAAACTGTTCATGACTGAAAGGTCATGGGTTCGAATCAGTAAACAACTTCTTTGCAATTATGTAAAGGTAAGGTTGCGTACACGGATTACTTCCACCCCATACTCGCTAGTCGGGTTTAACGGTGAGTGACTTTTTATTTTTATTTTTAACCAAATAGAGTAGTGGACCTAGTGGTGACTTGACTTCTCTTAGTATTTTATTATTATTTAAAAAAAAAATTGGTTACCTTCAATTTGTATATGGCATCTTTCTCCACTAAGCTTCACCGCATATAACATGCATATTCTATGGCATTACTCTGGTCTCGGTAATGGGCTGTGTTCTTCTTATAGTTTAGTTTAGGTATGATACTGACAGGTTAGAGGTTCACTCATTGCTGAGGGTTGGGCTAATTTTGTTTTTCTTGTAGGTTCTGCTAATGGGCTTCTTAGGGAGCTCTAGTTAGCTAGATGACTCGGTTGTTTTCTATATAATTATAATGTAAATAAAGATCATGTTTGCATGGATTTTTTTTCTTTAAAAATTATTACTTTTAAATAAAAAAGGATTTTTCACTCCAAATAAGTGTTTGAATGTTAATATTTTTTAAAATAGAGTAAAAAATATTAAAATTCATTTTTTTAAAACTAAAATTTCTAACTACTAAACAAAAATTAATTTAAAAGAAATATTTTTTCAAAATTTAAAATTTTCTCAACCCCAAACTAAATAACTCTATCACCTCCATTGTAATCATCATCATCACTACCATATCACCACCACCTCCATCTGTATAGCACGGACACGCAAATGTTTTGAAAATTTGCGTGTCGGACACGTGTCCAACACGGACACATTCCAACACGATCGGACGCGTCCGACACGCGGTTAACCCTCGGACACGCTTTTCCGACACGCGGTCAACCCTCGGACACGCTTTTCCGACACGCGGTCAACTTTTTCGGACACGCGGTCAACGCTCGGATACGCTCAGACACGTTTTTTTAATTTGTTTGTTTTATTTTTATTTTTTTATTTTGTTAACTAAATATAAAAGAAATAATTTATAAATTGATTTTTTTTTGTTATGAAATTTGATATGAAAAATTAACAAAGTACGAAAAATTATTTATATTTATGTTACAAAATTTAAATATTTGATTGGTTATATGACCTATTATGGACTCTTATATGTATTAAATATAAATTATATTATATATATTAACATTTTTATTTAATATCAAAACGTGTCCCAACGTGTCCAAATATGACAATTTTTAGAATTAACGAGTCGGCGTATCGTGTCCCGTGTCTGTGTCTGTGCATCATAGACCTCCGTTGTCATTACTGTTGCCAGAGTCATTTTTACCATCTCTATCACTACCATCACCAAATTTTACATCCATAATAATAATAATAAATTATTATTATTATTATTATTATCTCAACTCCAAATTTCATTTTCATGATTTGCTTTCATATATCATTTTTGATAATTTGTACATAAAATATAATTTTAAATTTTAACATCCAAATAATTTTTTGGGTTAAAAGTATAGTGATTCTAAAAAGACAATACATAAAAAGCTATTATATTAAAAGTTGAAAGGAGCCTTACGATTATAGTAATTGTCTGCGACTTGAAATCGTTGTTCATAAACCAGATTGGCCCGGTCGGATCAATATAAGAACTAGTAAATCGATCATATAACCAGTCCGGGTGAAGTAGCAGATCAGCCAAACATTCAAATTGACGCAACCCGGCTTGTTTTGGTGAAAATCAAGGACTTGACCTACATTAAAAAAATTATTTCCAAGAATAAATTCATAAAGGATATTATTTTTTTAAATTCACAAATAGTTTGTTTTCGTTTGAGATATTTGAGTGATTTATTTCTTATTAACTTACATATGTTATGCACCTAAAACACTCATATTATCTTGATTATGCACTATATATACAAGGAATTTTGATCTAATTTATAATTAGAGATGTCGTCCACTGAACCTGAAGATCCAATCTCATACATATTATATGTTTGTTTGATTCAGTGTTGGATAATGATATGTTATTTATTATTTTAATATTGGTATTATTTTTTTACATGTATTTAAGTATGTTTATAATTTTTTTAATATAAATTATAGATTTGCATATACTTTTTTTTTTTTGGTGAAAAGATTTGCATATACTTACCCGTTCATGTTGTTGAACCAGTGACCCATTGGTTGAATTAATTACCGCGTACCTTGACCGAGTCATTGACTGAATCAGGTTTAATAACATTGTTGGAAACATAAGAAATGGTCACTAACCAACGGGTAAATCTAGAAAAGTCCACTATTTGCTATAGCGGAAGCTTTCCCTTGAGTTTAAAGGCATGTTTGATTGTGTTTTGATTTTTTTAATTCTTAAAACTGTTTTGTAGGATAGTTAATGAAATAGTTATTTTCTATATTTTTTGTTTTGACATTTAAAACACAAAATAAAAATAACTCAAACTTGTTCTCTAAAATTTGATTCTAAAAACTAAAAAATAATTATAATTTTTAAAATTATTTTTTATGATTTGATTCTAAAAACTAAAAAATAATTATAATTTTTAAAATTATTTTTATGACATAAGTCTTATGAAACATGTTTTGTTTTATTTTATTTTATTTTGAAAATCAAAAAATTGTTTTTAAAAACAGACCCTATATTACTATATACATGAATGCAATAGCTACAAATTGGTCAATAGTCAATACTCCCTCCCTCGGATGCGAGTGGCCTTCAAGATTGTATAACCCTACACCCTTTAGGTATGAAATTAAAGGTTCAAACTTGTATCCTGTCCTTGGAGTGGGTTTTCCTTACCACTATGAAAGGCATTGGTGAACTCAAAGAAACTTAGAAAATTAATGTTTTCTTATCGACGTGACTCCACCGTCCACGACAAGATCCAACCCTGCAAGAAGAAACATGTCACTTCTCCGAAGTTTTTTTTTTTTTAGAAAATTAAGATAGAGAATAAGTCTTTTTAATCTTATACTGGTTCAAATTAATATTCCATATGTTTATATATATATGGTTCCTCTCATAATTAGCAATTGGTTCATACATCATTATCAGCCAATTCAATGGTGGAATGGTGGCAACAAGTTCCACTGATTGTGAACGGAATTTAAGGGAGAAATGGTGATCAAGAACTCACGAAGCAATAGAACAAAAGGAGATAAAGATGTTGTAATAATGAAGGTAAATTTATATAACAAAAAATTAGTATGACCTTATAGGCTTACACATTTAAAAAATAATAATAATAATGGCATAAGACAAAAATACATGAGAGTTCGTAGAAAAAGTTGTAATTATAAAATTAAATTATTTAAATTTGATCTAATGTAGTTTAATATAAGAATTAGCTTACCAAAAAAAAAAAAAAGGAAGAGAGAACATTCACTTTTCACGGTCAAGTTTAAAAATTAAACAACTCATTTTGATAATGCGAAAGTACTTAATTATATGATAAAGGAAAAAAGATTTAATTAATTTATAATTAAAAATTCGTCTCTATCAATGACAAAGTATAGAATTAAATAATTATTTAAAGATCTTTTTTCTTCTTTCATCGAAATTTTGCATTATTAGGCCCACTTTAGCTTCTTTTTGTCGCCTTTGTCGGCTATCTCATAATCTCATTGTCACTTTTTATAAAAACGTCTTCCATCATTCATTCTCTTTATGTTTTGGTATTATTACTATCCTTTTCATAGTAATGTCATCTCCATGGATTAGGAAGAAACACAATCATAGCACATAAAGCAACGTTGTAGCAGAGTTTAGCATGCAAAGTTGGAGCGAGATATTCTTACTACCAAAATCTTCTATTAGTAACTTACTACCTATCTAATCACCATTAAATCTAAGAGAAATAATGCTAAAAGGTTTTTGAAAAAATAGAAAATATTGATCCAATGACGATTAGATAGATAGTGAGTTGGTAATAGAAAATTTTGGTAATAAAAATATTCCTCCTCCGCAAAGTTATTAGTATTCTTGACCAAAAAGACGAAAGACTAACACATCGCATGTGTTTTTGTTTTTTCCTTTCCCTTCCTGTAGTAAAAAGTTTATAGGAAGAGATCTTGACCCATTTCAAGGTTAAGATCAGACATTATGCAAGTTTCAACAAAGATTTATAATATTACTTATAATTTTCTGGTATCAAAATAATGTACCAATTAATTTGATACACTTCAATAGTTATATTTGATTGTTTGTTATACAATTACAAACTAAATTATGTTGTAACTTGTTAATACATTATAAATATGGGAAATAGTTTTCTTATGTTGTAGGAAAAAAATTATCTTATGTAGTAGAAACAAAAGTATAAGTGGGACCCACATGTAAGAGGAAGAGAAAAAATAGAAGTGGGACTCACCTCTCTTTTGTGTGTGTAGGAAATTGACTTATCTTATGTAACATGGGATAAATATAACCATATAAATATATATATATATATATATATATATATATATATATATATATATATATATATATATATATATATATATATATATATATATATATATATATATATATATATATATATATATATATATATACACGTACACAATGCTCGACACCCCGCAGATGGACTAAGGATGTACCTATTATGTTTGTTTTCTTAATAGACATAAATAACTAGAAATATAATTTAATGAAATCGGTTTAATTTTTAGAATGAACCGATCGATCGTCAACAAAAATTAATAGAAATAATTTTTTTTCTAGGTACAATATTTATTAAATGCACATATCGTAAAATATCTATCAAGATTAAATACACATTATTTATTAAATACATTTTTTTTTTCCAAAATTATATTATATCAAATATATTATTTCCGAAAACTCTTTCAAAATACATAAATAAATAAAAAATATTTATTTGTAGAAACCGGACATCCACAATATAAAACAAATATGCAATTTGAGCATACAAACATATAATGAGATAAGGATCCAAAAATGGAATAAATTTTTTTTTTTTTGATAACAATTGAATAAATCTTTAGTGCATCAGATGCACTAAACTCAATGTATCTGTCCATTTATTTTGTGACATATGTGGACAAAAAATCATGTCATCTAAAAAAAAAAAAAGCTGATGTGATGTTTTTTGTTCATGTGTTACAAAACAGATCCGCTAAATCTTCGGTGCATATGATGCATTAAATATTTATTCCAATAAATCCACCAAGACAACAATTACAAGGGTGACCCAAATCAATATGATTAGTATTTTTATCACTCAATTTGCTAAAATTAGTTAGCGAACACATTAATCATATTTAATTTCTGATTTTCTTGTTTTTGATTCAACCTCTTCATGAATATATATTTTCTTTTACAAAATGAATGTCAGATGAACGTATATAGATTTTATTTAAGCATATTGCTTCCCAAAATCATTCTAGAACAGAAGTCATACATTTTGCTTACCAAAAAAAAAAAAAAAAAAAGTCATACATTTCTCACATTCTAGTACAGATTTATTTGTCTTAGTAATTACGGGTAGTGATGCCCTCCCTATGTATTAAAACTGTTCGCTCAAAAATAGATCAAATTCAGACGTCGATGATCCAGAAAAGAAAAACTAAAACTTTTTTTTTTTTTTAGTATATGAAAAACTACAATTTTAGCAATAGAGATGCATGCACTCTGTACACGTACTTCAGAAGGTGTCAAATAAATTAAAAGTAGGGTATTATTAATGTATAACCTTATAAATATTGCATCCCTATTAATGAGAGAACCCTAAATCCAAACCTCACATAGCTGTCATGAATAGAAGATCAATAAAGTTAGTCATCAATTCTCTTAAAAATAGATGGTATATATATATATACGTGTTTAATTACAAATATGAAGTATCAATGCGTAAACAATGAGCAATAACTAGTTATATAGATTGAGTCATATGTGAGTTATCAACAATATGACCAATAATTAACTAGTTGATATCGCACACATGATCTTAACTACAAATTGATTTTAATGTTGTATATTTGATGTCATAAGTTCGATTAGCTAGTGCCTTATTTCTTTTCATTCTCCGTTTCTTAAGTTAATTTGTAAGACCTCCTATAAGATTAAAAAGATTTAAAAATAATAATAATTCATTGGTCTCTAAAGTATGAGCATGAATTCGGTTGACCTCTAACAATTTTCACAAATATATGACTATATATTTCAGACTAAAATTTTAGTAAAAATGGAAATTTATGAAATGACTTGTTTATGTGATAGGAACTTATTTCATGTATGTAATTCATTTTATATCAAACATATATGGAAATTAACTGAAGAGTTTATTTTGATTGAGCTCCAACTGAAGAAATCCTTAGACTGGTGACTGCAGTTATATTCTGAAAAATACTAATTTCAAATTTCTTTACTGCTCTAGTTGT